>NQII01001518.1:436049-468835 GCA_002778355.1 Clitarchus hookeri | reverse complement strand
GATTTTTTATACACTGATTATTTTAATACGGGAGATTTGTGGTGTAAAAGTGTGTACTGAATTAGAAAGGGGAAGGTGCGGTGAAGGTCATCGTGTTGTGCGTCATCGCAGGAGAGTAAGTAGGCTCTTAGCTCCGCGCTGCACGCGCCAACCTTACTCCCCCCAAGACGTCTATCCCAACGGGACTATATTACCTGGAAAACAGACAAGTGCATTCCAATGAATGGCGATTGTGTTTTGTTACTTATACGTGTCGCTGGTATCGCCATCTTTCGACGGAAAGCTGAACAAACAAGAGACTTTGAAGATTTGTCTCTAGTGTCCACCAACAGGTGCGCCACTTACCAATTCTACCTACCGGCCGCCAAGGATACCAGCCCCTTAAGGTTCCCGCCTACCTGGAGCCGTTTTCCGCTCTGAGACCAAGAAGCACTGGGGTCATAAGGACGACGCCACCGTTTATCATCACTGGGACGCTACTACCTCAGCGTGGGGGAAGTACAAGCCCTTGTGAGGGCCCTTGTCCTCCCATTTGTATGTCAAATCTAGAGCCCAGGTTGGGGACAGCTAGTCCATACCTCCTGGCTGTCTATAAAATTTATATACTGCGGCAAGACCAGCATTCTGTTTTGTTTTTAGGACCCATGCGTAGCGCAGGGGAAGTGCACTATCGCCACTGCGCGCATTACCCTGAATTGGCGCATAGTGTTCTCGTCGTGCTGCGTGTACCCATGTAACTAAGCGGCGACCCTATAATTTTATTAGACTGGGTTTATGCACTGCGTTTTTGTGCGTACGTCGGAAAACGTAGGTTCCTAAGTGTATTGGTTGAAATGAACCATTTTATGGACTGAAGTACGTTCGCTAAATCCATCCGTCGAGTATTTAAAACGGACGCCTCGAAATCAACGTGCGTTCTTTCTAAATCCACTGAGTTAAGTTAGACCGGTTATGCATCTTTTGGATGGTCCTTCTTGGGAATGAGTGGTGGGAGGTCTCGCCAGCCCACACGCCGACGTTATCGTAGTCCACTCCACTGGTAGCGTATCTTCACACTGTGTGGTCGCTGTTGTGCTTTCCGGTAATGTATAATGGCGGAAAACAGTGCAAGTGCTGCGATAGACGAATTTTCTGTGGACGATGAACTGTTAATTGATTGCGTTAAAAATTGTAAAATGTTGTGGGATCCAAGTGACGAAGAATACAAGAATAGAAACAGGAAAAAAGAACAATGGACTGCAATATGCAGGATATTCCATGCTGATTTTGACGAGAAGTCGGACGTTGTAATAAACAAAATCAGTAAGTCGAACTAGTGATAGTAAAAAGTTACTTTGTATGCATTAGAACCTACTATTAACACAGTTACTTTTCTGGTGTTAGCTTTGGGTATTTTAGGATATTCGGGCTAACTGAAACCGTACAAGATGTATGGCAACGAACAGTAATACTTTACTAGTATGACTTGTATTTTACCAGTTGCATAGTGCATGTTGCTGCTATGTTGTATGTACTAGTTCCGGGTCTGTTCGGCGTATGAAATGTAGGTTATTATGTACTTCAGTTTTTAAAACCCCACCAATGGAACCCCAAAACATTTTAACCCANTTATTATGTACTTCAGTTTTTAAAACCCCACCAATGGAACCCCAAAACATTTTAACCCACCCAAACTCTCTACTTGGATTCTAGGACATAATTAGGCGATATATATTGTCGTTTTTCTCTCTCTCTCTCTCTCTTTCTCTCTCTCTCTCTATATATATATATATATATATATATATATGTATATATATGTATATATATAGTTAAACCATTACAAAACGGAACTACTTATGACACAGGTTACTTCAAAAATGTTCTTATAAATTTGAGATTTAGTTATCGTAACGTCAAACTGAGGTCAGACTACCCTTTTAATGTTTAAGGAATTGAAATAAGTGCACATTTAACTATACCAAATGTTTATTTACTTTGTAAAATGGAGTAGTAAAGCCCCACTGTTGGCGCAAAAGTATGTGGAGTAAATTAGTGGTACATATGTAATCTCTGAGGAAAATATTTGTGGAAAACAGGAGGATATGATTGATGTGTGGCGAGTACCAGGGATAGGAATTCCGCTGTATTCACACCCTGAGAAATAATCCTCGGGGAAGTCCCGCCGTATAAGAATACGCGGGGATCAACCGCAGCGACAGAAAAACAGGAAAAGTCCCGAAAATCAGCTGATATAAGCCCTCGGAGAAGGAAACAGGGTAACCCCCTGGCCGAGATTAGTGCCGACACAGCTGCCAGGAATCCCCGAGATGCTTGCCGCACCCCTCCCTCCACCTCTAGTTTGAGCGAGCGAGTCGCTGACGAGACCAAAATTCTATACAAAAAAAACCCCGCGAGGGACGCCAGGGAAGTCCCTGTTTCTGTCGTCACAATCTGCTCTGACAGCCAATTTGAATATATCGGGAGACGGGTTAAATTCGGAAGCAGCCAAGGTTCGTGGTCATTCAGTCGCGAGCAGTCATTCAGTGATCGTCGGGCAGTTGTCATCGGCAGTCGTGAACGAGACAGAGAAGGCAGTTAGGCGAGAGGCAGTCGCATCAATGGGCTGGAGTTCGGGACCAGCCCAGGCAGTCAGTTGTAATTTACAATCAGTTGTTCGCAGTCAGTTGTTCAACCGAGACGGGAGTTGTTCGGCGGTACAGCCGTGAGACGAGATAGATGCAACCGAAATGGGAGAATCCGAAACAGGAGTAAACAATCGTGTGACGAGAACAGTGCCGAGAATATGAGTAAATTTCCGGAAACGAGTGGTAGCCCCAGTCCGAGTGGCGCCCGAAACTTCATGAGTAAATTCCCGAGACAAACCCAGTAAAAGTACCAAGAACTTATGAGTTCATTTCCGAAAACGTAGTGGCAGTTTCCGCGGTGAGGGATGCAGAAACGCGATAGCCCGAAGCAGGCCGAGGAGGAAGCACTCTCCAACCAGGAATGCCAGCCGGGATCGCAGGGAAAGTAGAAGTCACGGGAAAACCCTAATCCTGGACTTCAGAAAGAGACCATCAAAGCCCCAGGGAAAAGCCAACTTAGTACAGCATGTCAACCAGAATCAGTCCGAGGGCCTGAACAAGGGCCACCCAACTCACCATGCCTCAGCTACCAACGATGACAACTCACCAAAAGCCGTAGTCACAGATAAGTAGAGAAACGTCTCCCTTCAACAACCTTCCCCGACACATAGTATACAGCCACCAGCCCTTCAGTCAAACGACTTGCAGGGGGGCTCAGAATCACCAGTGTGTGTATTAACTATGTGACCTTCAGATCAATAAAAGCCTGGTGTGTTAAATAATGGAGAATACGAGTATTTGTTTACCCCTAAAGCAACAACCTCAGGTGTCCTTAGTCTGCACCTACATAATTTAACTATATGAACTACTGGCCACCATCCTGTATAACTCAGGTGGCCGGGTAGCGACATTACATAAATATGTATGGTTAACGAGATGGTACGGCAGGAGTAAAATGGGCGCCAACCCTGTGTGCAAGACTGGACATAGAGAAACAGTGTGAGATTTGTGGTTGCAGATATTAGTCAAGGCCAGGGAGTAGTAATCATATGATGAGGAAAATGATACTGTTTCTCTAATCAAGCCATGTCCAGTTCACATTATAATTCGTTGCTATGGGCATGGGAATCAATACTGGCAAACATAGAGTCCATGGGGTACATACTTCCTATATTACTGCCATAAAACATATAATTAAAGATCAGGCAAAATAATTAATTATGATCTCACAACAAAAATTGCGTGAATCTTTAAAATGGCCTTAAATCAAACATATCAATTGAAAACAAAATATTCTGACATGGTGGAATCTCATTAGACATAATAATTACTTTGCTTTAAGGTGTAATTAACATAAAACACATACAGAATTTAAGTTACATACACACATCTCACATGTGGCAATTCATTAGCATAAGCGAATTACTTAGTCATGTAATTATCATACAAATAGCGATTATCTAAATGTTATAACTTTTACAACAGAAAATAAATGTTGACAAGTTCGAGATAAATGCTCTCTCAATCAAGATTTATCTTCCATTAGATGCTCATAAAAGCAGTTGCCCGGAAACTGTTAAAATTAAGTTCATTTGCCATAGTACAAAGCCCATAGGACTTAAAAAGTTATCAACAAAATTGTCTGTGTATATGTACGCTGCTGGTCTACCTTTCACTGCTGATGAGATGATGTCACTGTCGTATACTGTTATTTCAAGAGTGTCTTCCCATCTTATGCCATCTGTATCCCTCACAAAGTTGTGTAAGGCACAACATACTTTGACTATACTTGTGACCACTTTTACATCACAAGCCATTGCCTTGTGAAAAATGCGCCATTTGCTAATTAGTATACCGAAAGCGCACTCAATGCACCTTCGAGCCCTGCAATTGCGATAGTTGTAGACTCCTGAACGAACAGTTTGGTTGATGCATGGCGTGTACATGGGATAGGCATAGCGTTGTACCACACCCTGTCATACTTATCCAGGGCAGGCAGCTAGCCAGGGCAGGCAGCTGACAACGAAACTTCCAGGGACTCACCCTCGGGGAAGAACCGAAGCCGAAGAAAACAGGGCAAGTCCCGAGATTATTGCTTGGGGATGACCCTTGTGCCACGCAAGAGAAATAGCTGATAGGCAGCAACACGGCGAAGGAACCAGGGTAAATCCCGACGAGAATTAGTGCAGATCCAGCTTCGTAGGAATCCCCACCACAGTAACTGTACCCTCCCTCGACCGTAGTGGGAGGACACAAGCCACTGACAAAACACAAAACGCACAAGGAACACAGGGAAAGTCCCCGTTTCTCTCGCGAGAAACTGATGACAAATATGACTTTAATATAGCGGGACAAGGGTTAAATTCAGGAGCCAGCCGAGGCAGTAGTCAGTTGAATCCACACCGTCGAGAGGCACTGGACCAGAGCATGAGTGAGAATCAGTCAGGCAGTCTTATCGCATGCAGAGAAGGGTCCGTCGGGTGAGTCAGTCCAGGCCAGGTTCGGATCCTGGCCGGATCAGTTGTTCAGGGGCAGTTGAATCCCCGCTGCCGGGAGGCGCCGTACATGAGTCAGTTAGAATCGCGCACCGAGAAACGAGTCAGTCAGCCAGCCGAGGCCGGGTTTTCGGACCCCAGCTGAGCCTGTGAAGTTCAGTCAGTTAGCCCGAGACAGTATGTGTAGAGTTCCGGGACAAACCAAGTCAGGACGCGAAATGCGAGACGAGTGGGAAGCAGTCAGTCAGTCAGTNGTATGTGTAGAGTTCCGGGACAAACCAAGTCAGGACGCGAAATGCGAGACGAGTGGGAAGCAGTCAGTCAGTCAGTGAGTCAATTGTGACATCACCGGGGAGAGAACCCATGAACAGTCGAGACAGTATGTGTAAATTTCCGGGACAATCCAAGTAAAAGTGCCGAGAACTTATGAGTTCATTCCCGAAAAAGTAGTGGCAGTTTCTGAGGCGGAGAAGTTGGGAGTGCGAGACGAGTCGTGTCAGACGTCGACGTAGGAGAGGGGACGCGAGGTCTCCGACGAGGAACGCCAGCCAAGATCAAAGAGACATCACAAATCCCGGAAAACAAATCCTGGACTTCCGAGAAGGGAAGCCGAGCTGACCCAGCTACTTCAACCAAAGGCGAAGACGAGTGATGAACTTCAACGAGAAGCACCACATCGAGCGAGAGGGAGTGGTCCAGCAGGGCGTGGTAGGGAGTCAGTCGAAGCCGAAGGAAGAAGCCAGCTGAGTACAGCATGCCTACGAGAACCAGTCCGAGGGCCTGTAAAAGGGCCACCCCACTCACCAGACCTCAACTACCAATGAAGACAACTCACCAAAAGCCGCAGTCACAGTTAAGTTAAAACGCCTCCATTCAAGCAACCTTCCCCCGATGCATAGCATTCCGCCCACCAGCGCTTCAGACCTAAGACTTGTAGGGGGGGGGGCTCAATCTCGCCAGTGTGTGTAAATACCTATGTTACCTTCAGGCAAATAAAACACTTGTGTGTTAACTAATGGAGAATACGCGTATTTGTTTACCCCTTACTCGACAACGACAGGTGCCCTTAGTATGCACCAAGTAAAGTAGCTCAGTACCCTACTAGCCATCATCCTGTATAACTCAGGTGGCTAGTAGCGACAAGGTTCTTACCACTGTAAGGGCGCATAAAGTAAATTGTCAGCCTGAAGGCTTCGTCAGCAATGAATACATATGGTAAGGAGGTTGTGTTAACACTGATCCGCACTGGAGGCGGTAAGCACAAATAACCTTCTTCCAATTTCTTCCCGAAGCTTGTATGGCTGAACACAGTTGGATCAGATTCTCTACCATATGATCCAACGTTAATGTAAACGAACTTGAACTTGCATTCTGCTACTACCATCAAAACAATAGAAAAGTAATTCTTATTATTGTAGAACATTGAACCAGAGTGTGGTATATTCATAATTCTAACTTGCTTGCCATCAATTGCACCTGGGCAATGAGAAAAATTACCATTTGTCATAAAGCCAGTCGCAATGTCTCTCCAAGTATTTACTTCATCCAGTGGTACAAACACATCTTTGTGTAATGCTACCCATATAGCAATGCACATTGGTTTTACAATCATGCTTGCTGTTGTCACACCAACCCGAAATGTATAGTGTAGGTCAGCGTATTTACATCCTGATGCCAACAATCTGAAACAAACATATACATTGTACAAAATTACAAACAAAAAAAAAACAATAAAAACGTATTTCATAACAGAGATTTAAATAAATAAAATAATTACATGTTTTGTGTTTTGTTTCAGGTAAATACCTGCTGCTCAAATGGAGAAGCATTAGGGACGCTTTCGTTAGAAATCGCAGATCCACACAGAAGAAGTCTTGGAACGAAGCCAAAAATATAAATAAATACGTGTATACAAGACAGTTGGATTTTCTCACTACAATCCCAATGATACAGAAGATTCTTTGGTAATCAACTCGGCAGTGGGAGCAAGTACTCTTGACAGTGATCTTGAAACTTCCACAGATTTTCAACAGGATATGAACGTATCCACTGAATAATCTTATAGTGCACTATTTAGAAGAAAAAAGAATAAATTAGAAGATAATTTAGAAAATTATATTTATGTAATGTCAAAACAAACTCAAAAACCGTTTTACAGCATAAATATTATGATTTCAATTTCTTCTTTTAATTGGTNGTTGGATTTTCTCACTACAATCCCAATGATACAGAAGATTCTTTGGTAATCAACTCGGCAGTGGGAGCAAGTACTCCTGACAGTGATCTTGAAACTTCTACAGATTTTCAACAGGATATGGACGTATCCACTGAATCATCTTATAGTGCACTATTTAGAAGGAAAAAGAATAAATTAGAAGATAATTTAGAAAATTATATTGATGTAATGTCAAAACAAACTCAAAAACCGTTTTACAGCATAAATATTATGATTTCAATTTCTTCTTTTAATTGGTGCAAGTATAAAAAATTGAGTGATGTTGATAAATTAAAATTTTGCAGTGACGTATTGCAACTGACGTTGAAATATACCACACAATCACAACCACAGTATGGAGTCCTGCCAGCATCCACCATCCAAACAAACACTGATCACATGAATTCCTGCAACTTCCATCCAACAATGCTTGGCCTTGGCCCTGAACAAAACTATATGGATTTCCAACTAATTTACTCCCCAAAGCAACGTCATGTGTCAAGTATACCCAACTTTATGAGATCAGAATATCAGCAACAGCTGGCCCAAACACACAAACAGGCTACTGCCAGAAATCGACAACCATATATATAACAATCGTCCCAAACACACATCCAGGCTACTGCCAGTAAAAATCAACAAACACTGCACAAGACCCCGGTGCGCACTGAAACAGTTACTTCGTTCAATAATACGTTTTCTGAAAACAGCACACTTGCTGCTGACCAAATTCACCCTCACCAACGGATACTGTGATGAATAATACTTCCAATAATTCCAGTTCCTTGTTATCACTCCATTTACTGTTCCCATCACGTCAACTGTCAATGATTATCGGCCAATGAGATTGTGTTCTTACTATATCGCGTTGGATTTTAGATTTGTGTGTTTATTGGTGGCCATTTGCTGTGGTCCAATTTATTGGAAGTTACTTTTATTTTGTTCGTAAATGTGTGTGTTATTTTCATATATACTATTTACCACTTTCTGTGTGACCATAAACGTTTTGCAATTCTTTAAAGTGAAATATTTGCCTTGTTGTTGCCCTAATATGTCCCTACAGTGTCACTCATTTCACTACAAATGATATGAACTAGCAGACCAAAGTATTATTTTTGTCTGTATTTTTTTTTTGCCTAATAGCTCACTACTGCAATGGTTTATTGTCAAAATTGAATTAAGGTCATTGTTATTACTTTAAAGTATGAAGATTAATTTGTATCCATAGAACACCTTATGTTTACTGTAACAAACATAATATACATTATGACAATGATATATTGCAATGGAATGATTAGAAATTACTGTATCAGCATTACAACTAATGACAATATGTAAATTATATATACTTGTTAATTCTTATAACTTCTAGATATTATGCGACTTTATACCATAGTATACTTTTTTAATCAAAACATTGTTTAGAGTATGACTATATTTTTAAAATGCCTTTTTTCATAATTTATATTATGTTTGGAAATGCTTTGTTGGTGAAATCGCATTAAAGACTGTATTTGTTTGTAAAGAAGGATCTGATATGATTTTAAATGTGGAAAAGTCTTTGCAAACAGCAACATGTAAATTAGGCTAACAATGTTAAACACTACTCTCGAAATTACAGGCGTAGAATTTACAATTCTTCCTAATTATAAATAAACATTGTTTGACCTACAATTTCAGTTAAAACAAAGCTATTTGACTAGTAAATTATAGCTATAAGCATTTATAAGGTTTTATGAGTAAAATTACCCTTACCTGAATGTCATTGCTAACATTTCCTCAGGGACAAAGGCTAATCCAAGAATCAAGCTGGGATCCTTTTTCTCACTAGATCTAACCTTGCCCGATAACTCATCAAATAACGCTTGAGACATACGAAAGTAATTAAAAACTTTTCACTGTCTTCTTTAAGTTCATGAAATAAAGTGTAAAATACCCCTCNGGGGGGGGGGGGTTGTGAATTGACCACCGCCTTCTTCTCTACCTTGTTTTTTAAACAACAAGTACTCTACAACAGGATCCATGATCTATTTATATTCAACAACAAGTGTAAACTAATCGATTTCCACCCCACCTGCTACCGACGTACGTTTAAAAACGCACGAACAAATTGAAATTGACCAAAATGTCATACGTACGTTTGGAAAGACGTCCGTTTGCAAACGCATTGACAACGGATGACAAACGCATTAAAACAAAGACGTGAGTTTTGAGACGTACGCACCAAAGCGCAGTGCATAAACCCAGCCTTAGAGGAAAATATTTAGCAAGTTTCAGTGCAGGTCCTTCGAGTACTTTTATATGTATCTCGCCCGTTTACTACAGACACAGCACTCTGAAAAAACTGTTTCAGCAGTGTTAGGAAGCTCCGAAATTGTGACGTGACGTCTTGAAAGTATACCCAACAGGCCTTGTCCGAAGTGTGTGTTCTTTCCATAGATCAGCACATTGGACGCACGTTTAATAGTTTCGTAGAGNACAACAGGCCTTGTCCGAAGTGTGTGTTCTTTCCATAGATCAGCACATTGGACGCACGTTTAATAGTTTCGTAGAGAATGTGTTGTTCAAACCCTCTGAAATGCAATTCAGCGCTAGGTAGGTGAGCCCCGAGTCATCGTTCCTAATATCAAATGCATGCGCTACTGGATCTGCCATGGGGGAGACAGGAGTACGTTCGAGTCTGTTCGAGGAGCGATATTTTCCGTCAGTTACCCTTGTGTCCGCACGACGGCACTACGAAGATACGTACGTAACGAATAACAAAACTTCATTATTTGTCACTGTGTGAAATATTTTTCCTCGTTTCTGGAGCTTGTTGGTCGAACAATAGGTAGCTCACATAATCGAGACCATTTGCCCAATGCGTCGTATTGCTGTGAACCGAGTAACGACTATTCATTCCAGATTTAATTTTAACCATGCCATTTCATTCCATCTATGTCAATAAAATGTTCTATGGTAGTTGCAGAGACCCGGAAGTCTTAAACATAGTAACCCGCAAATTCTAAGACTAGTTAAATTTATAAGGGATGCGCACCTACTGTTTTAGCGATTTAGCGATTAGCGGTTATTTAACACTTTTTAAAGCCCTACTTAGAATGACTTTAACTGCACATTTTGTATCCTTCCGCCATACGTAAAATTAACATAGCAATGGACCCGATNCCTACTTAGAATGACTTTAACTGCACATTTTGTATCCTTCCGCCATACGTAAAATTAACATAGCAATGGACCCGATCACTTTTCATGCGTCGGAAAAGTGTACATATGGTATACATTGATGTTATAGTCGTTTTCATTAAAACAAGCACGTTAATTGGCACTATAGCAAAGTAACTTCCCAGGCCACCGTAAGGTAACCCACCAGACAGCCGCGCCCAATCTCCAATCGGAGTATAACAGCTTGGCGCCGTTAGGTCCCCACAGACAAGGATTGAGATACACCTCANAGCGCCCAATCTCCAATCGGAGTATAACAGCTTGGCGCCGTTAGGTCCCCACAGACAAGGATTGAGATACACCTCATCAGCAGAGAGGAGCAATAGGCTAACATCTCGGTGACCAGCTCCGAAGTCCCGAACTGATTCTGCGGTGAGCCGTCCGCTTCCCTCCCACACCTCTCTGGGACCCTCACACTCAGAGGAACCCGGGGTCCGACCGAGGCATTAACCAACCTTTACTGTCTCTCCAGGACAGTACCGGGCTGTGTCACCGCTCAAAGCGTCGAGTCTTCTCTGGGGAGGATAGCCTCCAGATCTCCTTCGGCATGCAAATTTTCAACCCCTGCCACTACGAATCCAACTTGAATGGATCGGATACACGGGAGAACCTCGGGTGGGGCCTATCCAATCGCATGTGCAAAAAAAACATATAAACTAACATGCCAAAAATTATGAGATAGTAGTATGTAAGGATACTAGTCGGTGATGCCACCGTACCATTATGTCTTGGAAGTGTCCAGACATGCATCAGATGTGCTCTGAAATCGCCTGAGTATGCTTGTCATGGCATGGCATGGCATGGCTTGGCATTGCATTGCAGCCCTTAATTGACTTTACATACCTCCCCCCCCCCTCCGCGCAAGACGATGAATTATTCCAGCAGGATAATTCATTGCCATCGGCCCCAAGTTGTACAGAAATGTTTCGAGGAGCATTCTGGACAGTTTCAACGACTGCTGTGGCTACCTCGTTCACCCGATACGATCCCTATCGACATTTATGGGACGTGGTAAGGAGGTCCATTCGCACCCAACATCCTGCGTCTGCAAATAGCAGAAAGTTGTGAGTAGCTATCCAGACGGCATGGGTCAACATCTTTCCATAGGTATTTCTTCCACTTGTGGAATCGATGGCATGATGAGTTGCTGCAATTCGCCGGTATAGATGGCCTGCACGATACTAAACCCGTATCCCATGACTTTTGGCATGTCAGTGTACGTAGTTATGATTAGGGATTTTTTTTCCAAAGGCTGGTTTCAAAGGTGGTTAACTGCGAACATGCTATACTGGCTCGCCGCACTATCACGCTAAGCGGGTAAACCGAAGGGATCACACGACTGCCTTTGAACTAACAAGGGAACTCGTCAAACAAACGACGTGAATGTTAGGAATGATTTCGCTCCTTCTACGATACTCTGTATATTCGGTGTTTGCAGAAGGCTCAGTGGGGTCCCTGGGTCAGGCAGCCCAGTAACTCCGAGCTGCGCTTGCGGACAGCTGCAGGTCGTGGATCGATCTCGGGTCGAGGCGAACCCTTCACACCCCTCACGCGTGCACCTCGCTCAACTCTAGACTTTATTACGTGGGTACGACGTACGGGAAATTTGTTGGGAGGTTCGATCGGCGCGTTAACATCGAAGTCTTGAGCGCCAGCGGAGTCGAAATGAGGTGAAAATTTAGCAGCAGAATGCAAAGGCGGGGAAAACGAAGTACCCCGATAAAACACAATGTCTGGTACGTTTCTCACATGAGCAAATGTGGGTAACACCACCGAGAATCGAGCCCTGTTCGCCTTGTTGGGAGGCGAATAATCTGACTACTACACTACCGCGGCCCCGATGGACGGGAATTGCTACCTCAATTACGTATTTTATTCTTGTGTTGGCCTACGGTGCAAGAGGTTCTGGGTTCGGATCCCAAATGAGGTACGGGTATACACTGCAGAATCAGAAAAACTGGGGTACCCGACTAACACTCTGTATGTAAAGTCTGGTTCGTAGAATAACGTAAACAAAGCAGAGCATAGACACCAAATGCTATCTGAAGTAGTTTGTCGACAATTAACAACACACGCACTCGATAAGGGTAAATGGTTCTGTATTATTCCAAGGTGGAGAATCTCTGCTTTCAACGGCGTGTTGGAAGACATAATATATACGTTCGGTAACGATCCAATCAGGTGAGTGGGCCATAGCATAGCCTCAAGATGGGACGAGTGTTCCTCTAAACCATAATTTGGCCGTTATGGACATGTGTGGTGGTACACAGTCCCGTCGAAACGTAGGACACTATTGTGCGTAACATTTCCGAAAGGAAATGCACATCACCTTCACTGGTCGCAAACATTTCAAAGGAACGACTGGCCCTAAAAATTGCCAGTTGAACACCCATACCATTACAGAGTCACCGCCAGCTGGTAATCCCTTGTTGACGTGCGAGATCCATGGATTCATGGGGCTTTCTTCACAGGCGGACACTTGAGACTCCTGAGAATCTTAGCTCTGTGTTGTAGGGTTAGCAATGGTACTTGGGCTGGTCGTCAGTGTCTAACGCCCATATTATGCTGAGCATGTTGCACAATCTGCATTCAGGTGTTATGCGAGGCCACATCATTGAATTTATATGTTATTTGATGCAGTGTTGCTCGTATGTCGCTTGAAACGAGTCTTTACTACCGAAGTTGACAACGTTCATCCCTATATTTTTTGAACGATGACACTGCTCTCATACATTCAATATTTTACCGGAATTCTTGAAGCCGAGGTACGCCCTTGTCACGGGACAACATAAAAAGTTAACCTTAACCTGTATTGCCGAATTGGTATGAGCCGCATCATTAATATAGCGTATAAAGCTTTTTAAATTGTATAGTGGAAAAGTTAAATGACTTAAGTGCCAAAAAGTAGNTCATCATTAATATAGCGTATAAAGCTTTTTAAATTGTATAGTGGAAAAGTTAAATGACTTAAGTGCCAAAAAGTAGTATTTTAGTAAACGGGGAAATAAACTGTATATCAATGCCTGTGGATATACAGTAGCCACCATTTGTTGATGCTCATAAAACTATTAGGACAATGATTGTAATTTTGAACATATAGCAGTACATTGACAATGGCACATGAATCAATTTGATGCAAGAAACTCAATTTGGTCTATTTTGACACTTAGATCATTTAGCTTTTCTACTCTACAATTAGTAGNCAATTTGATGCAAGAAACTCAATTTGGTCTATTTTGACACTTAGATCATTTAGCTTTTCTACTCTACAATTAGTAGCCAGCCATCCTAATGACGCAGCAGCTTAGAGCTACCAAAGTACATACGACGAAATGTATATTCCACGTGTCACACAACCTTTCTTGTGCGTACGGAACTGTGGAGGAAATGTAATGCAAATTGAGGGTGCATAAACATTCAGTTTATGCTGTCGTTTGAATACGTATTCCATGTGACGTGTTAAACACTTAAATTGTACAAATATAAATAATTTTGTAATTTCACGCACAACATACATTAATAATCACGTAATTGTACACATTTTATGCACCTTTAATGGGCGTACTCTTGCGTACTCATCCAAGGCCGCAGTCGTCGTTGACACCGTCAACCTCTTGTGTGCATGTATGGCTAAGAATGACATGCTGCTCGCTTTGTGTGTATTATTACAAGCATTTGCCGTCACTATATGAAAAAAAATCTTATTTCTGGCCTATATAAGTCGCGGATAGTAAAAAAAACACATAAAAAAATATTTATTGCATGTTTATGACTATGAAAAAAATTCTTATTTCTGGTCTATGTTTCGGATAGTCATAAGGGCTTCAAAAAAAACTTATATAAAAATTATTACTATGCATTCTTTATCTATAATAATGACAAAATATTTATTCGTCCCCGCACACGCCATAACATAATTTAAATCCCTTGCTACAACATGCCCTGGGGGCATGTTGTATGGGTATGTGTTAGGGCGTAAACCATACTGGCGACCACAAGGCCTAGCAGTTCGATCCCACACTCCCTTCGCCAGTTTTCTTAAGCTCTGCGAAAAATTGCAACAGTACTGTAAACAAGATGGCAGACGACAGTGGCACACACCAGCACTTCCTAGCAGGCGACGAAGAAACTACTGCAAACAAGACGGCGGACACACACCAGCGCCCCTAGCATGAAGAAGGGCGAAGAAGGCGACAAGAGAGGAGAAAGGAAAGAGACAAGATAGAATGAGAGAGCATAAAAAAAACAGAATGATAATGCATAAAGTGGAAAAACAAACTAGCGGCCGGAAACAAGATTGCGAATCCAAGATGGCGGCGGCACCTCTGCTCCTTAGCCCCAGTCCTTGTCCTGGAAACCCCTATTTCCAACTACTTTGCCACATCAATATTAAAACACATATACTTCTGTATAACATGAATTTTGCGAGTTTTCAACCAGAAAAACAAAAACTTATCCTCGACATTTTAATCCAGTGAACAAAGGTTAAGTGCCCACCTGAAGCCTTATAAAGAAGTTTGAATAAAATACAGTATGACCACAGTTAAGTTAGAAATTTTTTTAAACCTATTTCATTAAAACAACATTTTACTTGTCAATGCCGATCAAGTCTATTACATACTATTTATTCCATATACACAACAAATATTCTATATACACAAAAACCGTGGCTACATCTCTCAGATACATTTCGTTCTTGAGGTTATGACGATCTCCTAACTTTTGAAAGTTAGTATAAATCATGAACGTCATACTTTCGCAACATGTTTATGCCTCATAAATATTAAAATACAAACATGCCTATATTTATAAAATAATAATTTTGAGAGTTTTTAATCTGAAAAGCAACAAAACTGATCCCCTACATCGTTATTTGCTATACAAAGGTTACGTGATTACGTGAAGCATCATAATATACTACCTAAAAAGACCACGTTTTACGAACACGGGAACGTGTTGCTCGTTACGTGATACATGAAGTCAACATAATTCCGGCCTAACACGCACGCCAGTGCCTCGTCGCCTATACGCGCAAGGCGTGTATTATTTCCGTCATGATCCTGTACTATGCAAATTAGATCTTCAACAGTGGGATTTTATCACACGCGATGAAACCCCATAGATTTAACTATGTCCGTATGTTTGTACTTTTCTCTTGCCGCTTAAGGAAACTGCCTAGGCACGCTTTAAAAATGCGATATTTGACCATTTTCACGATTTTTCCCCCACGAATATTCTTAATATGATAAAAGTAATAACATAGCGACATAATAATTGTTTTTTTTTTCTGGCAAAATGTCGTATTTCCAGAACATTTATTTGCCGAGATAGGCGAATACGAGTAAACAAAGATTTCACAGAAAATGTGTCGCCATGGATTTTGAACGCTCGTCTATTATAGCGCTAGGGATAATGAAGGGGCGCGCCGTGCGCCGCTGATATCGCCGTGGGCCACACTGTCGCGCTCTTCACAAGTAGAGGGAGAGCTGTTGTAGGTTGTGCAATTACAGCGACGTGGCGGCCGCCACAGCATCCCGCCTGTGCTCGCGCTCGCCCCGCCTACACTGCAGCCCCGCGCATGCGCGCAGACTACTACCGCCCCTCGCCTGACGAACCACAACTACCGCACCACAATCACCCTCCGAGCAGCTTGGCAGTCAAATAAATTATAATCGTATGTAGGCTGTTCACGGTAAAGTGAGCGCTTTTGAGGCCCTACTTACTTGTTTCCTATCAGCCATTTTTTATCGTTCCACCCTTTTTTAAAATAAATATTGCCATGTAAGTAATAAACACAGGGTATATATTTCACCGGAATCGAAACTTAACGTCTAAAGCTACAATAAATTATATTTATTGGCCATTATTCCAANATACTACCTAAAAAGACCACGTTTTACGAACACGGGAACGTGTTGCTCGTTACGTGATACATGAAGTCAACATAATCCCGGCCTAACACGCACGCCAGTGCCTCGTCGCTCCTACGCGCAAAGCGTGCATTATTTCCGTTGTGGTCCTGTACTATGCAAATTAGATCTTCAACAGTAGGATTTTATTATACGCGATGAAAGCCCACAGATTTAACTACGTCCGTACGTTTGTACTTTTCTCTTGCCGCTTAAGGAAACTGCCTAGGCACGCTTTAAAAATGCGATATTGGACAATTTTCACGATTTCCCCCCCACGAATATACTTAACATGATAAAAGTAATAACATAGCGGCATAATAATTGTTTTTTTTTATCTTTTCTGGCAAAATGTCGTATTTCCAGAACATTTACTTACCGATATAGGCGAATACGCGCAAACAAAGATTTCCCAGAAAATGTGTCGCCATGGACTTGGAACGCTCGCGTATTATAGCGCTAGGGATAATGAAGGGGCGCGCCGTGCGCCGCTGATATCGCCGTGGGCCACACTGTCGCGCTCTTCACAAGTAGAGGGAGAGCTGTTGTAGGTTGTGCAATTANCTATTATAGCGCTAGGGATAATGAAGGGGCGCGCCGTGCGCCGCTGATATCGCCGTGGGCCACACTGTCGCGCTCTTCACAAGTAGAGGGAGAGCTGTTGTGGGCTGTGCAATTACAGCGACGTGGCGGCCGCCACAGCATCCCGCCTGTGCTCGCGCTCGCCCCGCCTACACTGCAGCCCCGCGCATGCGCGCAGACTACAACCGCCCCTCGCCTGACGAACCACAACTACCGCACCACAATCACCCTCCGAGCAGCTTGGCAGTTAAATAAAATAGTTTATAATCGTATATAGGCTGTTCACGGTAAAGTGAACACTTTTGAGACCCTAGTTACTTGTTTCCTATCTGCCATTTTTTATCGTTCCGCCCTTTTTTAAAATAAATATTGCCATGTAAGTAATAAACACGGGGTATATATTTCACCGGAATCGAAACTTAACGTCTAAAGCTACAATAAATTATATTTATTGGCCATTATTCCAANAGGGTATATATTTCACCGGAATCGAAACTTAACGTCTAAAGCTACAATAAATTATATTTATTGGCCATTATTCCAAATAAGAGGGCTTCGAAAAGTGCTCACTTTACCGTGAATAGTTTACACAACAATAATAAAAGGTCGATGGTAGGCAAAGTATAAAAACGAGACAAAAAGTAAAAGTTATGTGGTTTGAGAGAGACAAAGAGAGGAAAGTTATAAGATAGATAACGCAGTGGTAAGCTAAAGTAAATCTTATATCCGCGCATTACCCAGAAAGGACACAGGCGCGTGAAAAGAATGTGTGTCTGGCTTTTGGCTGACCACGGGGAAAATAAATCACAGCTGCAAGGCAGAGTTTAAGGGGGGCCTGGTTGAAGTAATTTTGCACGTCGAAGGCCTAAAAGCGTGGGGGCGCTAGGTGCGACAGAGACATGCATATCCGCTCTCTCGTCGCCTCTACGCGCAAAGCACTGAACTGGCGAAACTGGCATGCAGTCTGGCCGTCGATAACGCTCTTAAATGAGAGTTTCAGCGGAGGCCCTGCCATTTTATGACGTAATAATAAAAATAAAGGTTTTATGCATGTCCCTATTCCTTTTTCAATGTTTTGTACTGGAATGTTCATACCTAAAAATGACCGTGAAAACATCAGTACGAGCCATTTTCACTATCATAAAACATGCTTTAGAGAGAAACGGAGGAACTGAAAAACGTATACAGACGCGTAANTACGAGCCATTTTCACTATCATAAAACATGCTTTAGAGAGAAACGGAGGAACTGAAAAACGTATACAGACGCGTAAAGTTTCTTAAATGCTGTTCGTAAGCAGACCTCACTGAGACACGCTGGGCGGTTTTTTAATAAAACTTTTCCTGCTGGAGTTCTGTGCACCGTTCGGTGGCCTACCCAGGCTGCCACATTAAGGTGAATTCCTAAACGCTTAGAGGTTACGTCTGGACGTTTACGAAGCACTCTCAAGGCTTGCGCTATGCATTACCGGGAAGCTGACTCTCTCAAAAATTAGATCTGTAACAGTAGGATATTATTACACGAGATGTAAGCCAATGTATTAAACTATAGTCTATTCACGGTTTCTCCACACTTTTTGAATCAAACGTTTGCAAAATCACCCCAAGTATTACGTGTTTGGTGGTTTTTATCAATATGTCGCTTATCATAATCGTTTTATACTTCTATAAACGTAAAAGTATCATCTTTTTGTTAATTTGAACATTTACATAAATGTTTACCTATAAATTTTTGATGTTTCTTTTATATTCCACATGAATAAAAACAGGGAGAAAATAGGTGTGTTGGTAATGCCTCGTAAGAAATAGTTTTTATGGAAAATATTATTAAAGTGAATTCGCACGAATGCGGTGCGCTATCCCTCTGGTGTAATGTTCTAGACTTCGATAAGCTTTGTTTACAAGAGGTGGAGGAATAGCTTGAAAGTAGAAATTGAGCAGGGCTTCAGAAAAGTTGGAAGTTACCGTGAACGGACTATACACATGCCCTTTTCTACTTTTCTTCTTTACCCAACGGAAACTGAGTAGGAAAGCCGTAACTGATATTTATTAATCATTTTCGATATTATTTTATTTAGTTATGACATATTTGACAGGATAAAATTAAAATGTGGTGGTTGTAGATAATAGTTATTTATATTTTTTTTGGGAAGAAAAGCCATCTTCCAGAATATTTATTTACCGAGATACACTTATACGTGCAAATCGTAATTTTACAGACAGTATTTTACTATCGAGTGCCGTTAAGGGGCCTGCCTGCCTGCATCGTTTTTCTCCTTTTTTGGCCGAGAAGCTCGGGAGCTATAAGCTCTACACTGACACGCGCTACAAGAGCGTCATCTTCACTAAGTGCAGGGTTCTCGTAGTCCTGCGTGTACATATGGGACTTTCAGCGGTGTCCATAACATTTTATCGATGAAAAGTCTGTATAAAAGTTAAATACACACTCATGTCGTAGTTTGGCGCGTGTCATGCTAGTGCAATATGTTTTGAGATACGGCAGCCTGAAAAAGCAGTTTTTTTTTAACAGTATTGGAGTGCTCCAAAATAATATTTACAGTATCCGTAGTAACTTTAAACTACTATTCCTTCCTCGTCTGTGGTACGTCTTTTCGTAGGTAAACGTATTGGAGTACGTTAAATAGTTTCGTCAGAAAACCATGATTTCAAACATTCTCCAATGCAGTTCAAGTGGCAGGCAGGTGGGACCCTTAAACACTTCGTGTCGTCCAACTGCACCACTGCAAAGTGTTTGAGCGTATAAGCGCATCTCAGTAAATAAATATTCCAGGAATATGTATTGTCTAGACTAGAGGATAAGTAAAGAAACGATCACCTACAGCCATCATTATTTACCTTTATCCAATTAAATATGTTCAAAGAGAGAAAAAGTATGCATTTTCACGGCATTTCTTCGTAGTTTCCCGAGTAAACAATAATAAACGCTGCAAGATCATACCCGGCCGCAAGGAAGCACTGTCATACCGATGGAAAATACAAGCTTCGCATGTGTTACGTTTCCNTCATACCGATGGAAAATACAAGCTTCGCATGTGTTACGTTTCCTCAGAATTTCAAGCGATTACTTTAACAGCAATCTGTTCAAAAACCTTTCATGATTGTCGCTGTAGTATAAAACACTTTTACANTACGAGCCATTTTCACTATCATAAAACATGCTTTAGAGAGAAACGGAGGAACTGAAAAACGTATACAGACGCGTAACGTTTCTTAAATGCTGTTCGTAAGCAGACCTCACTGAGACACGCTGGGCGGTTTTTTAATAAAACTTTTCCTGCTGGAGTTCTGTGCACCGTTCGGTGGCCTACCCAGGCTGCCACATTAAGGGGAATCCCTAAACGCTTCGAGGTTACGTCTGGATGTTTACGAAGCACTCCCAAGGCTGCGCTATGCGTTACCGGGAAGCTGACTCTCTCAAAAATTAGATCTGTAACAGTAGGATATTATTACACGAGATGTAAGCCAATGTATTAAACTATAGTCTATTCTGAATCAAACGTTTGCAAAATCACCCCATGTATGACGTGTTTGGTGGTTTTTATCAATATGTCGCTTATCATAATCGTTTTATACTTCTATAAACGTAAAAGTATCATCTTTTTGTTAATTTGAACATTTACATAAATGTTTACCTATAAATTTGTAATGTTTCTTTTATATTCCACATGAATAAAAACAGGGAGAAAATAGGTGTGTTGGTAATGCCTCGTAAGAAATAGTNAATGTTTCTTTTATATTCCACATGAATAAAAACAGGGAGAAAATAGGTGTGTTGGTAATGCCTCGTAAGAAATAGTTTTTATGGAAAATATTATTAAAGTGAATTCGCACGAATGCGGTGCGCTATCCCTCTGGTGTAATGTTCTAGACTTCGATAAGCTTTGTTTACAAGAGGTGGAGGAATAGCTTGAAAGTAGAAATTGAGCAGGGCTTCAGAAAAGTTGGAAGTTACCGTGAACGGACTATACACATGCCCTTTTCTACTTTTCTTCTTTACCCAACGGAAACTGAGTAGGAAAGCCGTAACTGATATTTATTAATCATTTTCGATATTATTTTATTTAGTTATGACATATTTGACAGGATAAAATTAAAATGTGGTGGTTGTAGATAATAGTTNTTTTCGATATTATTTTATTTAGTTATGACATATTTGACAGGATAAAATTAAAATGTGGTGGTTGTAGATAATAGTTTTTTTTTTTTTTTTTTGGGAAGAATAGCCATCTTCCAGAATATTTATTTACCGAGATACACTTATACGTGCAAATCGTAATTTTACAGACAGTATTTTACNTAGCCATCTTCCAGAATATTTATTTACCGAGATACACTTATACGTGCAAATCGTAATTTTACAGACAGTATTTTACTATCGAGTGCCGTTAAGGGGCCTGCCTGCCTGCATCGTTTTTCTCCTTTTTTGGCCGAGAAGCTCGGGAGCTATAAGCTCTACACTGACACGCGCTACAAGAGCGTCATCTNCGTTTTTCTCCTTTTTTGGCCGAGAAGCTCGGGAGCTATAAGCTCTACACTGACACGCGCTACAAGAGCGTCATCTCCACTAAGTGCAGGGTTCTCGTAGTCCTGCGTGTACATATGGGACTTTCAGCGGTGTCCATAACATTTTATCGATGAAAAGTCTGTATAAAAGTTAAATACACACTCATGTCGTAGTTTGGCGCGTGTCATGCTAGTGCAATATGTTTTAAGATACGGCAGCCTGAAAAAGCAGTTTTTTTTTAACAGTATTGGAGTGCTCCAAAATAATATTTACAGTATCCGTNAAGATACGGCAGCCTGAAAAAGCAGTTTTTTTTTAACAGTATTGGAGTGCTCCAAAATAATATTTACAGTATCCGTAGTAACTTTAAACTACTATTCCTTCCTCGTCTGTGGTACGTCTTTTCGTAGGTAAACGTATTGGAGTACGTTAAATAGTTTCGTCAGAAAACCATGATTTCAAACATTCTCCAATGCANTTTTCGTAGGTAAACGTATTGGAGTACGTTAAATAGTTTCGTCAGAAAACCATGATTTCAAACATTCTCCAATGCAGGTGGAACCCTTAAACACTTCGTGTCGTCCAACTGCACCGCTGCAAAGTGTTTGAGCGTATAAGCGCATCTCAGTATATAAATATTCTGGGAATATATATTGTCTATACTAGAGGATAAGTAAAGAAGCGATCACCTACACCCATCATTATTTACCTTTATCCAATTAAATATGTTCAAAGAGAGAAAAAGTATGCATTTTCAGGGCATTTCTTCGTAGTTTCCCGAGTAAACAATAATAAACGCTGCAAGATCATACCCGGCCGCAAGGAAGCACTGTNGGGCATTTCTTCGTAGTTTCCCGAGTAAACAATAATAAACGCTGCAAGATCATACCCGGCCGCAAGGAAGCACTGTGATGCCGATGGAAAATACAAGCTTCGCATGTGTTACGTTTGCTCAGAACTTCAAGCGATTACTTTAACAGCAATCTGTTCAAAAACCTTTCATGATTGTCGCTGTAGTATAAAACACTTTTACANTTTCAAGCGATTACTTTAACAGCAATCTGTTCAAAAACCTTTCATGATTGTCGCTGTAGTATAAAACACTTTTACATGAAAATAAATACTGTTAACAGAAGGCTATGTGCAGCCATTTCTGCTGAAACTACCACATTTATGTTTCAGTAGTCAATTTGATAAATTTGCAACAAAATAAAGACTTTCATTTTTCTCCTGAAAGAGATTTAGATTACAATATTCCATAGTTTTTTCTAATGATAACAGACGCAACTGCTTACAATGAGACCCGTATGACAACTAGGAAGGCCCCTTAAGGAAAGGATAAAAGTACGACGTGAGCGAGTGAAGAGATTCGGGCGGCTCTTAACAGCGTGATCTTGAGAGCCGATGAGGGTGATCGGGGTGAGTATGAATCAGTGCTGGAATGAAGCGGGGGAAACGGGAGATCCCGAGAAAACCCTCCGACCAGAGGCATCGTCCGGTACGATATGCGAAAATCCGGAGTGACCTGGCCGGTGATTGAGCCCGGTTCGCCTTGGTGGGAGGCGAGTGGGCTGACCGCGCAGCCACCGCGGCTCCACAACGCGACATATGTAGTTTTGTCCATTGGATTACATCTATCTACTATCTAATTTGCGAGAGTTTCAGCTTCTCGGGAATACGCACTGTATAGCAATCTTGGGAGGGCCCACTGCAATGCTTCCTTATAACAAAATGTGACCTTGAGGGGTTTAAATGTTTACTATAGTCCATTCGCAGTTACTTACAACTTTTCTGAAGCCCTGCTAAGGTTATATTTCCAGTGTATCCCTCCGCCTCATGCAAACAAAGCTTAACCGAGTAAAGAAAATTTCACCAAAGGGACAGCGCACTGTATTCGTGCGCACTCAGTGTAATAATATTTTTATAAGAATTATTTCTTACTAGGAATTACCAACACACTTATTTCCTCCTTGTTTTATATTAATTATAAATTTAAATATTATAATTTATAGATAACATAAAAGTAAAAATTCAATTTATAATAAAAAATAAGGCATTTTTATGGTAACACAAGAATAAAACGCTTGTGATACATCGATATATTTATGAAACAACGACGCGCCTCATACATGAGGTGATTTTTTTATAGGTTTAATTAAAAAATGTGAAGAAACCGCGAACAGACTGTATCGATTTCCCTTTTTTCAAGCTCCGTGTTTAGTCACACCGCTAGAAGTCGGCGCTTGTGCAGTGGTTCTAGCGAAAAAATACTTGCTGCAGTTCCGCTGCTAGCAGGTGACAGTCATTACGTGAACAGCCAAGATGGTCTCAGAAATAAATATTATGCTATTTATGTATGGAATTACTACGTTGCTACCGGAAGCGAGGCTTTCACACTAGAATGAAGCATGGCAAACTGTATGCTTTATCAATTATTTTAATGTACGAAGGTCACTTCTAGATATATTACAAAAATATTCGCTTCCAATAAACACCATAAAACAGCGCAGCAAAAAGTGAAGGTCCCACTAAAAGATATTACTGCAGGCACCCTACGACACCAGTTGTATGTATAATTTTACATTATGTTAAGAAAATACGTGATTCTTCATGATTACCACTTCCTCCAATTATCTTACAACTTAACAGCCCATCTACATTTCCACAGTTATCTAGCAGTTATTATTTATTGATCGAAAAAAAAATTATTGAATGAGATTTATCTCATTTCGGAAATCTAGCTATAGGCACTAACTTCTTGTTTCTAGAAGGGAAAATCTCAACATTCCTGTAAATTTACTTACGTTTATTTATTCTTATCACTCTCTCTCCCTCTCCCTTCTTTCTGTAAACATCGTACTCATAAAGATTAATAAAATCTACTGAATTTTTCCGTTGTTGGTTACATATACCTATAAACAAAATATATTTTAAAAATAATTAGACATATCAGTTTACAGCAAGTTACAAATACTTATTACAAAGTGAAATAGTTACCAACCACCGTTAACCAACCCAAGAGGACCACACCCTACCTGGCTCGAATGTGGCACTCCACCCCTTAACCCCCTGCCCCTCCCGAAAATGTATTCGTTGCCTATGAATCTCGCAGTGAGTGATATTATTCCGAAATAAATTATTTCATCTCCAAACTGTTTTTACTCGAGAATCGTGAAATGAAAATCTCATATGTTTCAGACAAACTCGGGAGGGATTCAAGCCGCAAGATTTCGAAACTCGAGTCCGTGGTCTAGTCTAATGAGATGCCGAAGAGGATATCTAAAATGGATGTACTTTATCGATGTCCGTGCTGGCATCTTGCTCGCTTGTGCTTCTTCACGACGGCGAGAGCTAGGAGATTCTCTCACGCAAGGGTGCCGGTTTTCTCCCTTGCGCAGGCGTGCGCGAAGCTGCGGCGCGCGTGTTGTTTTCGTAAGCCCCGCGTACGTACGCACTGACCCTGATTCTCAGGGCTCCTGTTCCTGATTCGGCGACCACTTTCCCGTCGCGGCGTCTTGTGTCGAGGTTGTAACCGTTTTAAATCAGCGGTTCTCTTCACGCGGTCCGATGCCGGAAGACCTCAATCCGGCCCGCATTCCTGTTACACGTAAACCGCGCTTCAATTACTCACCCTGATATTTTGGTGAACTAGAAAGCGTAAAACCCCATTTATATTATTTTTCAGTGCTGTCGGATAACGTGGCCCGACAGACTCTCAGGCTAAAATAAAAACATTAACGTAAATAAAAGTAAAGGACAGACTATACCCCATTTTGCAAAGAGTGCGCGTGGTACAACTGATGCTCAGGTCGCCTGAGGAGAGGGGCGTAAAACAAGTGAATTTAAAAATTAGTTTCATCGCTTTAAATAAAAATAAAGTTTGTCTACTTGCCTGTGTTTACTCAGCTTCGTTAAATGTTTACTTTGTCGACGCGTGCAAGAACAGAATCGATTCGCAAGTTGAATTATTTTAGGGAAGACGTGCAGAGTTCCGCAATCGTGCTGGTAAAACCAGAATGATGATTTGAAGAGTTAAAAAAAAGCTGGCTAAAATTACAGTTATGCTTGCCCAGGGCGCCAGTTGCCCGAAACCGGGTCTTGGGTGGAAAATGATGCGTGGTGCAACCCGTGGCTGGCCATATAAACAAACTTCAGCTTTGTCCGAAAGTAGCTAGGGTATTACAACACTTCACAATGCTTTAGTAATTCAGAAAGTTGTTCTGTATTTTTAGGGAAATTTTTAGTTTTGAAACCTATGGAAGTAATTTTTTTTTAATCACCAAACTACAGTTCGGTTACTGTACACCAAACAATTTTATCACGCAGCCTAGTTCTAGTAGTGTTTCGTGTCTTTTTGTTTCATATGTTGTTTTGCTGTATTTAGGTTTGTGCAAATATTTGGTGCACCAATACGCTAAATAAAAATCAGAAGTTTTGATTTGGATAAGAAAATTTGTTTCTGAATATATCCAAACGAAACTAAAATTTTGAAGTTCATTGAACATTCGAATGATTATCAAATGTTAGTTCGGTCAAATCATGAAAAATTTTAGTCATATCCTTTTGTGTCCATAGTAATACCGAATAACAACACATACACAATTATACTCGAAATGTGGCAAAATTAATCAGGACATATGTTTTCAAGGAATTTTTACTGCGTCAATTCTTTCCTTATGGAATCCACTCTAGTTATTTATTGTTTATATCTAATTAAAGGAAGTATTCTATGTTATGCTGTATGATAACTAATGGTACTGAGCATTTTTAGTTTTATTGTTTAAATAGAATTGAGTTGATTATCGGCTATACCAGTATGTGTTTGGCAACAGATAATGAAAATATTATAATTTTCGTTACACGTTTTTATTTATGTTTTAAGAAAATAAATCACAATGTTTTCAGTTTCATTTCGCGATACTAATTTTTCATTCGTACAACCCTAGCCATATTGTACATTAAACTTAGATATCAGCTTCTCGTTACCCGCCCCCTCCACCACCCACTCTTGACGAGACTGTATTCGCCACGATGTCACGTAACAAAAAATCTGAAATACGAACAGTGTGTGTAAAGAATTATTAGCTTACCTTGGCTTGCTGGATGACGATAGGCATGCAGCTGAGTTTGGACTGATATTGTTTTCTCTACCTACGATATCTGTACTCACTTCCCTTCACGTCATTTTTAATGTGGTGCAAAATGCGACTGGCCTTAGAGAGCAAGCCTGTACAGCCAGAAATACCACAATATAAAATTAAAACAGGAAATCGTGATCAAGAACGACAGTAGAATCCTCAAAATTCGAAAAATCCAAAAATCTAAAGNGTAAAACAAGTGAATTTAAAAATTAGTTTCATCGCTTTAAATAAAAATAAAGTTTGTCTACTTGCCTGTGTTTACTTTGTCGACACGTGCAAGAACAGAATCGATTCGCAAGTTGAATTATTTTAGGGAAGTGGTGCAGAGTTCCGCAATCGTGCTGCTAAAACCAGAATGATGATTTGAAGAGTTAAAAAAAGCTGGCTAAAATTACAGTTATGCTTGCCCAGGACGCCAGTTGCCCGAGNAATTACAGTTATGCTTGCCCAGGACGCCAGTTGCCCGAGACCGGGTCTTGGGTGGAAAATGATGCGTGGTGCAACCCGTGGCTGGCCATATAAACAAACTTCAGCGTTGTCCTAAAGTAGCTAGGGTATTACAACACTTCACAATGCTTTAGTAATTCAGAAAGTTGTTCTGTATTTTTAGCGAAATTTTTAGTTTTGAAACCTATGGAAGTAATTTTTTTTTAATCACCAAACTACAGTTCGGTTACTGTACACCAAACAATTTTATCACGCAGCCTAGTTCTAGTAGTGTTTCGTGTCTTTTTGTTTCATATGTTGTTTTGCTGTATTTAGGTTTGTGCAAATATTTGGTGCACCAATACGCTAAATAAAAATCAGAAGTTTTGATTTGGATAAGAAAATTTGTTTCTGAATATATCCAAACGAAACTAAAATTTTGAAGTTCATTGAACATTCGAATGATTATCAAATGTTAGTTCGGTCAAATCATGAAAAAATTTATTCATATCATTTTGTGTCCATAGTAATACCGAATAACAACACATACACAATTATACTCGAAATGTGGCAAAATTAATCAGGACATATGTTTTCAAGGAATTTTTACTGCGTCAATTCTTTCCTTATGGAATCCACTCTAGTTATTTATTGTTTATATCTAATTAAAGGAAGTATTCTATGTTATGCTGTATGATAACTAATGGTACTGAGCATTTTTAGTTTTATTGTTTAAATAGAATTGAGTTGATTATCGGCTATACCAGTATGTGTTTGGCAACAGATAATGAAAATATTATAATTTTCGTTACACGTTTTTATTTATGTTTTAAGAAAATAAATCACAATGTTTTCAGTTTCATTTCGCGATACTAATTTTTCATTCGTACAACCCTAGCCATATTGTACATTAAACTTAGATATCAGCTTCTCGTTACCCGCCCCCTCCACCACCCACTCTTGACGAGACTGTATTCGCCACGATGTCACGTAACAAAAAATCTGAAATACGAACAGTGTGTGTAAAGAATTATTAGCTTACCTTGGCTTGCTGGATGACGATAGGCATGCAGCTGAGTTTGGACTGATATTGTTTTCTCTACCTACGATATCTGTACTCACTTCCCTTCACGTCATTTTTAATGTGGTGCAAAATGCGACTGGCCTTAGAAAGCAAGCCTGTACAGCCAGAAATACCACAATATAAAATTAAAACAGGAAATCGTGATCAAGAACGACAGTAGAATCCTCAAAATTCGAAAAATCCAAAAATCTAAAGGCAAAAAACATTATAGATAGCACTCGCACAGGAAGGAGTCTCACCCACGACACACATGCTCAAAAATCCGAACCCCCGGCCCCCTAGATGACGGCTACAGAAGAACTACAATCTGTAGACTGCCATGGGCGTTTAGCTCCGCTCCGGCCGACGACTGCCCTGCTACATCGCGTCACTTGCTGGTCTCTGACCTTGATTCCCCGATACCACTGTGAGATGAGCATCGAAAGCCATATAATCGATTAGACACAAATAACTACAATCGCGAAGTTTGGTTAATTGCAACCGATTAATCGCATATAAATAATACACTGGAGAGTCAAGAAAACTGGTATAGGCGTGCGTATGCAAATAACAGAGGTATGGAATCAATCAGAGTAACGCGATGCGGTCGGCAGCGCCTATATAAGACAACAAGCGTCTGGCAAAGTTGCTAGATCCGTTACTGCTGCTACAATGGCAGGTTATCAATATTTAAGTGAGATTGAACGTGGTCTTATAGTCGGCGCACGAGAGATGTGACATAGCATCTCCGAGGTAGCGATAAAATTTGGATTTTTGCGTACGTCCATTTCACTAGTGTACCTTGAATATCGGGAATCCGGTAAAACATCAAATATTCGACATCGCTGCGGCCGGAAAAAGATCGTGAACGAACGGGACAAACGATGACTGACGAGAATCATTAAACGTGACAGACGTGCAACCCTTTCTCANGAATCATTAAACGTGACAGACGTGCAACCCTTTCTCAAATTGGCGCATATTTCAATGCTGGGACATCAACAAGTGCCAGCGTGCTAGCTATTCAACGGACCATTATTGATATGGGCTTTCGGAGCCGAAGGCCCACTCGTGTACCGTTGTTGACTGCACGACACAAAGCTTTACGCCTCGCCTGGGCCCGCCAACACCGCCATTAGACTGTTGATGACTGAAAACACGTTCCCTGGTCTGACGAGTCTAGTTTCCAATTGTATCGGGTGGATGGACGTGTACGGGTATATAGACATCCTCATGACTCCATGGACCCTACATGTTAACAGGAGACTGTTCAAGGTGGTGGAGGCTCTGTCATGGTATCGGGCGTGTGCAGTTGGCGTGAAATGGGACCCCTGATACGTCTAGATACGACNTCATTAAACGTGACAGACGTGCAACCCTTTCTCAAATTGGCGCATATTTCAATGCTGGGACATCAACAAGTGCCAGCGTGCGAGCTATTCACTGGACCATCATTGATATGGGATTTCGGAGCCTAAGGCCCACTCGTGTACCGTTGTTGACTGCACGACACAAAGCTTTACGCCTCGCCTGGGCCCGCCAACACCGCCATTAGACTGTTGATGACTGAAAACACGTTCCCTGGTCTGACGAGTCTAGTTTCCAATTGTATCGGGTGGATGGACGTGTACGGGTATAGAGATATCCTCATGAATCCATGGACCCTACATGTTAACAGGAGACTGTTCAAGATGGTGGAGGCTCTGTCATGGTATCGGGCGTGTGCAGTTGGCGTGAAATGGGACCCCTGATACGTCTAGATACGACTCTGACATGTGACAGATACGTAAGCATCCCGTCCGATCACCTGCACCCATTCATATCCATTGTGCATTCTGATGGACGTCGACAATTCCAGCAGGGCAATGCGACACCTCACACGTCGAGAGTTTCTACCGAGTGGCTCCAGGAACACTCTGCTGACTTTAGACACTTCCATTGGCCACCTAAATCACCAGACATGGACATTTTTGACCATATCTGGGATGCCTTGCAATGTGCTGTTCAGAAGAGATCTCCACCGCCTCGCACTCCTATGGATTTGTGGACTGCCCTGCAGGATTCATGGTGTGAATTGCCTCCTAAATACCTTCAGAAATTATTCGAGTCCATGCCACGTCGTCTTGCGGCACTTCTGCGTGCTCGCGGGGACCCTACACGATATTAGGCAGGTGTGCCAGTTTTTTTGGCTCTTCAGTGTATATTACTTTTTAATCGATATAAATTATTATTGTGTATTTTAGTTGTCAGAGAATAATGAGGAGCTCCACACAAGTTCATAAAAAAGAAGACCATTATCACGTGTTTGGAAAAATTACACATACCTGTAGCCAAACATAAATGCAAGTTTTCCTGAAAATGAGGGTTCGACATATTAAAATTAACATCTTTCCATTTTTTTACCATTAGAGTGTTGCTTTTTTTGTGCAACGTCAACACGTACTTTGTCATGAGAATGATAAACTAGTATTTCTTGATTCAATCAACTGCTTAAAATGTATCTATTATAAAAATATCAATTTTTTATGGCTATGAAAATAGTATACACAGATTTCCGTTTCTATTTTCTATTTATCTAAACAAATAACGATATCGTATACATTNTGCTATGAAAATAGTATACACAGATTTCCGTTTCTATTTTCTATTTATCTAAACAAATAACGATATCGTATACATTTTTGTACAACAATCTGCATGTAATTAAATTAATGCACTTACGAATGAAACCATATTGTACCAAAGCAGAACTGAATGCACATGCTATATTCAATCAACATCATTAAATATATTTGACTACAAAGTTAAATAAAAAGTACTTAAGAGCACACATGCTTGTGTTTGTATGTATGTATATATATATGTAAATCTCCATCCTGAAACTATCCAAAGATTTCGGTAAAAATACATACACATGTATAATTCATCTCAAATATTTCTAAATATAGAGTTAAATCATACACATTTCTCTTCAGTTTTAAGAAAACGAAAATGTACAATAATTAAAATATATTAGAAAGAACTGAATAAACAGAATTATGATTACCGGTTAAAAAATAGATTAATCAGAAATAAATAATTGATAACAATGTTAATCGACTATATATAAAATATAAGTGGTTGTTTGGTCAGACCCTTACAGTCACTACAAGTGGATAATGACTCAACTTTTTTTTTTACCGGCAGTCTATAACCACGTTTCTATGAAGCATTATGGTAATAATTTCGTTAGTGATTATATTAAATTATGTTGATATTTTTTCGATATACAGAAGCAATAGTAACATNTAATAATTTCGTTAGTGATTATATTAAATTATGTTGATATTTTTTCGATATACAGAAGCAATAGTAACATCTAATGTACATTACAAATATTATTGGCTGTTTTCCTGCCCGTGGAATTTCTGATAAGATAAAGAGGCCTTTTTGCTAGAGATCAAGAATGGGAAGACTCTCAAGAGAGGAAAGGAAATCAATCAGGCAGGACACGCTCATGATATGGCAAGAAAGATGGGACAATACCAACAAAGGAAGAGTGACACATGAGCTCTTGCCAGAAGTGGAAGTGAGCATAGGAAGGAAATGGTTGACAATAAACCATTATAGCTTGCATCTGTACACTGGTCATGGAAATTTTAAGGCCAAGTTGCACAGTCTTGGGTTGGTCACCTCCCCATTATGNGGAAATTTTAAGGCCAAGTTGCACAGTCTTGGGTTGGTCACCTCCCCATTCGATGTATGTGGCGTGGACGATACATTGCAAAACGTCTTAATGGAGTGTATCAAGATTGAAGATATAAGAGAATGGCTACATGGGGTGATCTATTGGAGAGGACTGCAACTAGATATGGGAAGAATAAAGGCAGATAAAGACCTACACTAGTTATGGAGTAATTTTGCTACAAAAGTAGGCAAGAGACTGGAAGAATATGACCAGTGGTAGCAGACAAATTCTGATGACCCATGACGCTTTAATGTGTGAAGTCGGAGTATCACTGATTGGCGAGGAGGCAGGTTTTACTGAGAAAACCGGCAGAAAGCCGTGTAGTGGAAACAAGAAAGAAGGCACTAGAAGACCAGAAGAGGAGAAAGTGACGTGCACTGTCTTACTCAATCGAGTACAGTCGCAGTGCAGGAGGATAGAGGATATGCCGGCCTTCGGGCCATAAAACCTGTTCACAGCCGGTAGGATAACACCAGAACCGTGTTATTTATGTAGTTGAAAACGGACATGGAAGGTCATTTTCGCTACCAGAGCATCGCGGCAAAGGTGTCCTCCGTGACCAGGGGGCCTGGGTTAGAGTCCTGGCCAAGTCACGGCCGTGTGTTCGTCTGTTTTATTATAGACTATTCACGGTAAAGTGAGCATTTTTGAAAGCCCTCTCATTTGGAATAATAATAATAATTATATATATATATATATATATATATATAGCCTTAGACGAAACTTCCGAGTGCGGTGGAATATACATATTGTGTTTATTACTTATATGGCAATATATTTATTTTGAAATGTGGTTAAATGATAAAAAAATGGCAGAAAGGAAACAGTAATTAGGGTCTCAAAAGTGCTCACTTTACTGTGAACAGCTTGTACAAACTAAGTTAGTGCGTAAGGCGCTCTCCGGTTAGCAGGAGCGTG
>NQII01001518.1:362692-431801 GCA_002778355.1 Clitarchus hookeri | reverse complement strand
AAAAAAATGGAATCTCGTTACTTAACACTCTAACAGTATCCATTGACCCTTTGCCATTTCGAAATCTAAATTGTTCCTTTGCAATTCCCCTGTCTGAATTTTCGTAATGTTTTCTTTCACACACACTTAATGATATTTTGGCTGCATTAGAAATCAAACTGATGGTCCTGTGTTCTTCACACTTCTCTCATTCTCATTTGTGAATAACCGCTCCCGCCGCTCTAGCAGTCTCTAGCAGCCATTTTGAGATTCAGCATTTTAGAATAGAACGGATCCAGCACCAAGCCCCTTCCGTATGCCATTAGTATGGCTCGTAATTCACAACCCACATACTTGTATTACTTTTAGGAAAAGCAAACCATTAAAATTCTTGCAATTTCTATCTATAATTGTTGTACCAAAAATTGGGATAAAAAACCAACGCGATAATTAAAATTAGTTTATTTACTGCAGTGATAATAAATAGATCCTCATAAATGTAACACTCAGAAATCTTGCTGGCACGTAAATTAAAAAAAAAAAAAAAAACAAGTAGGTTACGCAGTAAGACAGCTTCGCGGTATACAAAACCAAATCATAGTTACCCCGATAATTTGAGAATTTGTCTGAGAAACTTCCCTTTTACTTTTACTTCTGACAAAATTCTACAACATACTGCAGCGACTCGACTGTGAAACAGCAACTCTTTAATTTCAAGTGACCTCCAACATTCTTGTAAACCCGCGCCGACCACAATTTACATACAATGTATCTAACCTTCAGTTAGACGCGTAGGAATCATGGCGGTAACAGTGCTGAAGGACCAAGCTAGCAGGTCGGAGGCGAAACAGCGCTATGTTCAATACAGCTGAATGTGTTACTTTTCGAACACACAATTCGTGAATACTCCTCGTCGTCAACACTGAGTATCATTTAATAAAAGCAATTAATTTGTCCGGACTTAGTTTTTGGTTCCCATCATTTTAAGAGTATGGATTGCTTTTAAGCGTTCGATAATGACCACAGTGGTTCCCAGTGATCGATATACCCATTTACGTCTGCTGTTGTGAGATCCTGAAGATGACAACTGCAACGACTACCGAAATTTCTGGAAGAAGATACTCGTACACGACGCGGCTCTGATCCGAAAGTCAAAAACGCATTACCCGGTTACTTTTGTTAACCATTCCATTTCACCCAGGTACACGAGGCAGGTACGCAGTGGGCACGCCTACAACAGTGAGATAACAAGCCTAGCCTGGGTAAGTACAAGTAATACTCGCCTGAGGGTGGAGTTCCAAAACATTACTCTACGTGTAAACTTTATTCTTTGCCTGTCCCGAAACACACTGGAGTAAATGTTTCACTCGCTCTTGGCGGTGTCTCAGAACTTCATGATAATTAGTCAGAGCATCTTGCCAGAGTAAAACTTCTACACATGCTATTTCGGTGAGTGACGAAAGGTAAACTGTACAATGGTGGGAGGTTTATTTGAATTAACTGAACTGAAAGAAAATGTGTACGTTCTGGTTATAGCACAGATAGAAAATTATAGTACGTAATAATAAAAAAAAATTATTTATTTAAAAGTTAAGTTGCATATATTCGGGACATAATACACGTGATTGGATTATTGTATATAATTCTTTTTTTTTTCCTTGGAAAAATAAAGAATTTCTGGAAAGTGATAAATATTTTTTGGAATTTACATTGGTTTATTAATCTGGAGATTTTTGTAAACACAGCGTCCTATTTGCATTATGCTCGTTCCAAAACCAAGCGTACTCTTGCTTTGATAATCTTTTACGCTATATGACTTTACTATAAGCTCTTCACAGTTACTCGAATACCTTTGAAATCAGAAGCTGAAATATGCCACTGCCCCTAACCAACTGGCATACGGCCACTAATGTTGATAAAGACGGAGGGGAAACCGTTACGGCACACGTCTTAACGTTGAAATCAAGGTGGTAGGTAAACATTTATAAATAGCAAAATTATTTACTTTACTTTGAATTTATAAATACGTATAGGCCTAGATGTAGAAGTAAGCACATTTGTAAAATACTAATTTTTCTAATAAGTTTATAGTTTCATTTGACGCATGAATAGGCTAAAGTGATCAGATCCATGGAAATGTTAATTTCGCATATGATGGATGAACAGACAGTGTGCGTACAGGTAGAAATTTAGCCCTTTGTTATATGCAATATTTTTATGTTTGATATTAATGAATCACTGTACATCACATTTATTAACTTTTCAAGTTGCACGATGTGCATGTTGTAAATTTTAAAACTCATTATTCCGAATCATTTTACAGACAATGTCCAACATTTTGTGCACTACAGATTTGAGAGTACAGAAATTAAATTGTTAAGCCTATTTGTTTACAATAATTACAGGCCTAGGTGCTAGTAATAACTTAAACTACATGCAACTTTATTTTTTAACATATTTACTCGATTGACTACAAATTAAATTTTTTACAATTTTTCCCCCGAATAAACGGGCTTATTTTAGGCTTGTGTTTATAAGTACTGTTGTATGCAAAAGTTCATAAAATTAACTTAATCAACTGGGTGATGTTTTTATCATCTCGGGTTTAGGTTTGGTTAATATGTGACATAAGATATGTGTACTGAAAGGGATATTAATACAGTGTGCCTGAACTTTTAACGTCTCTACGATTGTCTTACAGAAGTACAGTTCCCGCCAGATTAGTTGGCGGGCGGCGAACAAGCATAGTGACTTATTAGGTACTTATGCGTAGTAATAGTAATATTTTTAGTTAGAATGACTTGTAGAATTTGGAACTGATGTTTTAATTTATGAATATACTAATTTTTTGTGCCGTTTCTCGAATTCCTAAACAACTGCCATCCACCAACTGAAATTACGGGTATTGAACCTGGAACTAGGCTTCTGACCTCCCTACACACAGCCAGGGCTTTAATAGCAGTGCAGTGGAGAGATTTGGGAAGTCCTGATAGCCGATGAGGGTGAAGTGAGGTGAGTATGCAGTAGCGTCGGAATGCAAGGGTGGGGGATACTGCAGATCCCTGAGAAAACCCGCCGACCAGAGGCATCTTCCGGCGTGATTCGGCTCCTATAGACATTTGTACACTTGAGTGATCATGTAATTTCAATATAACATGATTACGGGCTGTGATCATTTCCACCGTGCACCAGTGGCCTTAAACAGGACTTTAAAAAGTGCTCAGTTTACCTTGGAAAGCCTATATATAGTCAATTCACTGTTACTTCCTACTTTTGTGAAGCTCCGATAAAGTTATACTTGCAGGATATTCCTCCGCCTCGGACAAACAAAGCTTAACCAAGTTTAAAAATTTACTTCNTTCGGCTCCTATAGACATTTGTACACTTGAGTGATCATGTAATTTCAATATAACATGATTACGGGCTGTGATCATTCCACCGTGCACCAGTGGCCTTAAACAGGACTTTAAAAAGTGCTCAGTTTACCTTGGAAAGCCTATATATAGTCAATTCACTGTTACTTCCTACTTTTGTGAAGCCNGTTTACCTTGGAAAGCCTATATATAGTCAATTCACTGTTACTTCCTACTTTTGTGAAGCTCCGATAAAGTTATACTTGCAGGATATTCCTCCGCCTCGGACAAACAAAGCTTAACCAAGTTTAAAAATTTACTTCCAAGTGACAACCCACCGCATTCCTGTGCACTTTGTAATAATATTTTTCATGAGAACTATTTCTTACCAGGCTTTATCAACACATCTATTTTCTCTCTGTTTTTATTCGTATTAATTATAAATGAAATATAATTTACAGGGAGAATATAAGTAAAATCTCAATTTAACCAAAACAAAGGTACATTTATGTTAACAGAAGGATAACACGCTTGTGATACACAACATATTGGTAGGGACTCAAAAATTTCGCGAATTAGTTTTAGGACAAGTTAGACCTCAAACCCATGTGCATTCCTGTTATGTTTNATAATTTACAGGGAGAATATAAGTAAAATCTCAATTTAACCAAAACAAAGGTACATTTATGTTAACAGAAGGATAAAACGCTTGTGATACACAACATATTGATAGGGACTCAAAAATTTCGCGAATTAGTTTTAGGACAAGTTAGACCTCAAACCCATGTGCATTCCTGTTATGTTTGCAATTGGATCACAGTTTATTGTTAGACACGCCCATGGGAATTATGAGCCAATAACAGACTTTCAAGGAAACAAGCACCGAATCCCGTGCCACCTGGTCGGAGGTAAAACTGGCTACACACTGCGGCAGCAGCCAATGAACAAAAAGCCAAGGCTTTAAAACACATAGTACAGTAGAGTATAGCCTACAGGTAGTTTAAAACGCAATATTTTCCTGTCCCTACATAAACTCCGCAGGCTGGAGGAGGTCTGGAGAGATTCCCCCTATTAAAGAAGGACCGGGCGGTGAGTGGCAATCCGCTCCGATTGTGTCCTAGAAAGACACTAGGAGTTGGATAAAACCATGGCCAGATCACACGCTTGGTGTCTGAGTACGAGGGTCTCAGAACCTTGTGGTAGGGTGTTCTCTGCTGTACTTGTGAATCAGGTTGGGGCTTTGGATATGGTCAGTTCAGGTGCTGAGCTGGGACAACTGCGATGAGAGGGCATGATCCCTCTCCTCCGCCGATTGGCTGGTCGTAGCGACAGAATTGCCCTTGTGGCTAAGAGCGCTACGTAAAAATACAAAAGTACAAAGGCTGAGAAGCCCTAACTGAATATCCCTACATATAGGAAACGACCAAGCACGTCAAACATGGGGTGATTTTTCAAAGGTTTGATTCAAAAAGTGTAATGAAACGACGAATAGATTATCNACCAAGCACGTCAAACATGGGGTGATTTTTCAAAGGTTTGATTCAAAAAGTGTAATGAAACGACGAATAGATTATCCTCCTGGAGTGGCGTCTTGGAACGTCGCCCAGGGGTCTAGCTCACGTGCCTGGCGTGACACGTGCGTAAATGCCACGGCAAGGAGATGGCGAGGGGGGAAATACCAGCCACTCCCTCAGAAGACGTCATGTGGTTGTGAAGTGCTTGGTGAGGGAGGGGGCAGACCAGTCCAGAAGACCTTCGCTAGGTCGTGCGGCGCGGAGGTTGCACAAGACAGACACTGGCAGTCTCGCGTCTCGGCGCTCGGCCNCAGGTAGTTTAAAACGCAATATTTTCCTGTCCCTACATAAACTCCGCAGGCTGGAGGAGGTCTGGAGAGATTCCCCTTCTTGAAGAAGGACCGGGCGGTGAGCGGCAATCAGCTCCGATTGTGTCCTAGAAAGACACTAGGAGTTGGATAGAACCATGGCCAGATCACACGCTTGGTGTCTGAGTACGAGGGTCTCAGAACCTTGTGGTAGGGTGTACTCTGCTGTACTTGTGAATCAGGTTGGGGCTTTGGGTATGGTCAGTTCAGGTGTTGAGCTGGGACAACTGCGATGAGAGGGCGTGATCCCTCTCCTCCGCCGATTGGCTGGTCGTAGCGACAGACTTGTCCTTGTGGCTAAGAGCGCTACGTAAAAATACAAAAGTACAAAGGCTGAGAAGCCCTAACTAAATATCCCTACATATAGGAAACAACCAAGCACGTCAAACATGGGGTGATTTTTCAAAGGTTTGATTCAAAAAGTGTAATGAAACGACGAATAGATTATCCTCCTGGAGTGGCGTCTTGGAACGTCGCCCAGGGGTCTAGCTCACGTGCCTGGCGTGACACGTGCGTAAATGCCACGGCAAGGAGATGGCGAGGGGGGAAATACCAGCCACTCCCTCAGAAGACGTCATGTGGTTGTGAAGTGCTTGGTGAGGGAGGGGGCAGACCAGTCCAGAAGACCTTCGCTAGGTCGTGCGGCGCGGAGGTTGCACAAGACAGACACTGGCAGTCTCGCGTCTCGGCGCTCGGCCGGCAGCACGACAGTGTGGTCGCGTGTTCTTCATTGCAGACTCTCCATCGCTGGACCAGCAGACATGGACGCCGACCCGAGGGACGGCCGAGGTTGACCAGGTGACGCCGGATAACTCTGTATTTATTATAGGCTGTTCGCGGTAAACTGAGCACTTTTGTAATTCCTGCTTATCATCTGCTCGTATGCGAATTGTATTCTTCCGACGTGTGTAAACTTAACATTTCAATAGACCCGATCACTGTATTCATGCGTCCGTCTAGTGAAACTATAGAGTTATTAGAAAAGTTAATATTTTGCAAATTTGCTTATTCTTTCACTACTATGCAACAAAACGTTAAGCACATGGAACTAATTTCCCTCTGTCGTTACCAACTTTACCAGGCGCTTTCACCAACAGTGTGCCTGTTAAAATATATGCAGATAGGGGCAGTAACGTTTTTCGGATGTTGATTTCCAAAGTGCTCAATTAACCGCGATCAGCCTAAAGCAAAGTTCGCAGGATTTCGTGGTCGTTGCATTGATATTCTTGTCTACTGGCTTTTAGTCGCGTCACAATCGTTTCTGCCGACGCTTCGTGTGACATTGCAGTCGCCATATTCAAGGTAGAGCAGCAGCAGAAGACTGTTACTTAGGCGACGTTGCTACGAACCAGAATCCAAGAATCTGGACGATTTATTTATTGCTTTCATTCTTTTTTTTATTACTACTTTTGAAACCTTTGCCTACCAGGTTCGTGGATTATTTTCAGCGTGTTTTAAGTCCACCCATTCTTTTAATTAAAATAATACACTGAGTAAGGTGACGCACTGGTCAACACAACGGACTCGCATTTGGATGGACCTGGGTTCGATTCCCAATCCGTTCATCATCAGGATTTTGGTTTTTACAAAATTTACTCCAGACGAATTCCAATTTCGATTCATTCCACGCTCCTGGTTGACCCGCGTGACTTGTTATATTAATAACGACCCCGTTAAGCTATAAAAATAGTTTGAAAAACTACTGAACAAATATTTATTTACGAAGAGAACACATTTACCACTTTAGAGCCTTCCTACACAGGTGCTAATAGCTTTACTTAATTGTTCTCTGCTGGAAGTATTTATTTCCATTGGGACTATTTATGCCATTATTAAGCATCAATAAATACATTTCCCAACATTGTTAGTATCCAAATTGTAACAGAAATTATAAACGAACTTTCGAGCTGTGAATGTGAACGAAAGCGATCAATTAAATCGATCACCATACTGCCAACCAAATATATGCCAATACTGGACCAAGCCGAGTTTGTTGCCACCACAAATTCTATAATATCTTGGATTATTCCAGCTAACCAAATTCATATTCACTCCAGACAAATACTGATTTTGCTCTACCATGATATTTATAATGTTTACGGTAACCAAATCGATTAGTTGAACGTACTTGTAACATAGCTGTGTGTACTAAATACATGAATATGTCGGACCTACCAAATAGATGTTCAGATAAACAAATTATTTTTCTATACTTTATTGGTTCAAGGGAATGAATGCAAATTTTTGGGTCAAGAGCAGATAAGTTGAGTGAACAAAATATTGTTAAGTGTAAATAAGTACTCTTAAAATAAATTTGTTTGCTATCTGAAACAAAATATTTATATTAGTTAGTGCAGTACTACAGCTGTGTCGCTCACCGCGTCGAATCATCTTTGTGAAGCTGTTGCCCTCAACACATCATCTGTGAGGCTGTGCTCCCCTCAACACATCCTCCAGCATGCAGAGTTTTAACCACTACAACTACGAGAGCAATATCGATTGATCGGTCACTAAACAGAACTCCTGGTGGAGATAACCGATCGTCCCATGATAGTACTTACGGGCTCTGCAAGTGCGTGACTGGCCGAACGAAAGAGTAGGATATACGGCATAAACTAAAGTTGAGGTAGACCAATCTCGCAGACTGCGCATAACCAATTTTCGTGTCCCAACGTTGCATTGCTTTTCTGCCAATACGACTATTAAAAACAACGAGAATGGAATTTGAGATTAGAACACTGTTTATGTAAACAAGTGCTTTGACATGTTTGTATACTTCCTCTAAACTATTTGGAATGCAGTTATATTAAATTCAAATTGATGAAAGTATTTATTCACATGAAAAACTCATCTTTTGAAAATTAAGATATAAACAAACATGTTCATCACTGTTGACCATGTGACTTTGACGGCTGTGTTCCTTTGAGGTAGGTCAATGTTGGGTACATGTGCAGAAGACGAATAAGCAGTCTACCTCATCTTTAGTCTATGGCATAAGGTTCCCGCCTACCTCGCGCTTGAACTGCGTTGCAGTACGTTTGAAATACACGTTTCACCACGAAACTATTAAACGTGCGTCCAATGTGCTGGTCTACGAAAGGACACGCACTTCGGACAAGGGATGTTGAGTACCTACTTTCAAGACGTCACATACATCATTCAGAGAACTCCAAAATATCTGAAAATTGCTTTTTAGAAGCGCTGTATCTCAAAATATACGCCTAAAATACACACAAAAGTGCTAAAGTGTCGTGCATTGAACCTTCCTACAGACTTCCCACCAATAAAATAATAGGGTCACAGCTGAAAGTCCAATAGGTACACGCAGAGCGACGAGAACACTGCACGCCAGTTCAGAACCTTGCGCTTAGCGACGAAGGCGTAGTTGATGCGCGTGGCAGTGCCGCCCTTATCGCGATATCGTGGAAGATGTCCGAAACACGCCTACTGTAAGCACCGCAAGTGCCGCCTCCATAGACGCCTGCGCTTGAGTCGCCGGCACGGCCCAGTTGGCGGCTGCTGGCATTAGTGACGGCCCGTCTGTGTACAAACATTTACAAAAAATATCCAGCGCGCGCCGGCAAGCGCGCAACTGATTATACGGAGACTAATGTTTTTTAGCGCGCTGCTACCTCTCCCTTCGCCGGACGCACCACGCTCCATGTAAATTCACCCGCCAGCAGTTGTGGGCTAACAATGAAATAATTTAACAATGTAAAACCTACATTCTTTCACTCGGCAAGTCTCGCACTAGGAAGCCGAGTTAACTTTCCATGGCACTGATGGGTTCTGTAGAAAGCTAAACCAACTGTACACTACCACGACCTTCGAATCACTTCACCTTGAAATTCAGGCATTGTCTCCCAACGGCTTTAATGCTAAGGAGTACAACATCTTAAACAGTTTCCTGGGCGGTACCGGTAAATGTTCGGGGCGATTTATTCATCCCGTGGCAAGAAAAACATCTCTTGAGTTTGTAAGCAGGATCCACTGTGCCTATTTACGTAATTTTCTAGTAATTCAATAAGAGTGTGTGATAAGTTATTGAGCTGTCGAGACTACATGTTTATACCAANTTTACGTAATTTTCTAGTAATTCAATAAGAGTGTGTGATAAGTTATTGAGCTGTCGAGACTACATGTTTATACCAAATGAAATATAACCAGTCGTTTCAATTAATCAATTATATTACAGTGTTATTTGTAAAGATTTCGACATCTGTCATTGAATATAACACGCAAATTTGAGCAAATTACGTTTATCTTCTCATATCGCAATTTATAACAGTAATTTTTTCCTTCGAAAGACAGCCAAGAAAAGAAGTTTAGCTACTGGAAATGTTATCGTTAAGTCGAAAGTACGAAAATCATGCAAAAAATTGAAAGTTGGCGCTAGTAAGTAAGTTGGACGTATTGATTTACTTCTGGTAACTATCTAGTTATCTTCAAGAATGTGCCTACGTACGCCAAAATACCAACACATCGAAAGTAAACATAAAAACCGAGATTGCCTTAAGGTTGCAGCATATCAAGTTATGTCACATGAATATTTACTCACCATAGTGAGATTTAATTGTGTAGCTGTTGTAGTTTATTTACAAAATTTTAGGTTTACCACATTCCAAACACGTAACTTCAATGACATTACGGTTTCATTTCAGCAATGTGTTTGGAAAGTAGGATTACATATTTTAATTTTGACTTCTGGTCTGTTAAACAATCTTCATTAATTCTCTAACTTTTTTAAAAGTATGTTTACCGATTAAGGAGTTATAATACTGGCAATACATATTTATCAGTATAAAAACTTATGCCATTATAAAAGGAGAAAATATTAATAAACTTAGTAACTATTTATGAACCCCAGAGATGTACACATTTATGCTGAACAGAAGTAGCTTATAATCTGGAAGTATCTTATATTCGTGGTGTGTAAAGAAATAAAATATTTGCTGGAGAAGACGTCTAAAGAATGAAGGCATTTCTAATCGACGTTATAAGTTTTGCATACCTCGTAATGAAGTGATAGATGCACGAGTTTAGATGGAATTGATGTATCCGTCCATGGTGAAACATGCATCCGCACAGACAAACACCGAAAATTTTAGTAATTACTTTTTCCTTGAGAAAAACTTGGCTCTGTTGAAAATGGTTAGACCACTAAAAAATTCGGAAAGACTCGATTTACATTCACCAAAGACCTCCTCAGTCGAGGTCGCTAACATTAACGGTTCGAACCTTAAGAAAGCATTGGAAGTTATGCGGTCCTTTTCGTAGAATTCGGTTTGCAAATTATGTAAGTCATACTGAGATTATCCTATCGGCGTAAATGAGGGGGAGTAAAGTCATCATTTTCCGTCTTTCCCGAAATTTTTGCGGCTGGCCTTACGTGAATCTAGTACAAACATGATAATTGAGATGAAAATACTTGTGGCCAAAGTACGTCATACAAAATTTTCGTGCTCAGTGTGGCAACAGTGTAAAATTGAATATATTCGAAAGCTTGTACGTTTTGCAGTCAGTACCTCATGTGTTGCCGTATCTCAGGCTGAAATGAATTAACGAAATGAAAATAATTACAATATCAAAGAGAAGTAAATTATATTTTTAACCGTTAAAAAATTATAATTTTGTCAAGCGAGACTTAAACCTGGCATGTTTAAGAAATAAAGCAAATTTTGAACATTATGAGCTATGATCGAACAACAAATAATGTTTAAAATCATTCTGTTTTGAATCTTTATCTTCTTAGTAAAAATATTGGTCTATTCCCAATTTCAGTGTTGATAATAACATAAATTACGAATGATGCATAATAAAGAATACAGTAATATACACAGCAGCTTACGACCTACATTTAAAATTTACTATAAATACCTACTTAAAAATAACCAATTTTCCTTGCATACGTCAATGATACAGCGGTTCGCGGTTAATAAAGCATTTTCAATCAACATTTTGGAAAAATACTTGCTTGTAATTGCAAACTGGCTGATCTGCTTCCAGTAAAGTCGGGAGAGAAGAAAATAAGTATAACTGTGTGATTTAACCCTATATTAAAGAAGATGTAGACAGATTATTAGCCTTCTACGCATGTATCCAACAATGACTTAACCCACAGCATCACAACTGCCAAAGTCACATGGTCAACAATGATGAGCATGTTTGTTTATATCTCAATTTTTAAAAAACAAGCACTTTTATTTGAATAAATTGCTTTCGCTGATTTCAATTTCATCAAACTGCATTACAAAATTGTTAGAGGAAGTATACATACGTCTCAAAGAACTTGGTTTAGCTAGTCGTGTTGGCAGAAAAGCAGTTCAATGTTGGGACACGGAGACTGATTTTGCGAAGCAGACCATAGACTGAGGTAGACCGATCTCCATATTGATCTGCTTTTCTGCCAACACGACTGGCAAAAAAGGCGTGGATTGGATTTGAGGTTAAAATTATATTAAGTAAACAAGTGCTTTGAGAGGTTTTTATACTTACTATAACCAATTTGTAATGCAGTTTCAATTAAANATTATATTAAGTAAACAAGTGCTTTGAGAGGTTTTTATACTTACTATAACCAATTTGTAATGCAGTTTCAATTAAAATTCAAATTGGTAAAAGTATTTTATATATATAATCGTGCTTGTCATTTAAAATTAAGATACAAATACGTGCATCNAAATTCAAATTGGTAAAAGTATTTTATATATATAATCGTGCTTGTCATTTAAAATTAAGATACAAATACGTGCATCACTGTTGGCCATGTGACTTTGACAGTTGTTCCTTTGGATAGGTCAATGTTGGATACATGCGCAGAAGACGAATAATCGGTCTACCTCAACTTTAGTCTATGTGGCAGACCAATTTTTGTCATAGATTTAATTTCAGGTGGACCTATTCTTCGCCTTCTGCGCATGTACCGAACATTTACGTACGCAAAACCAACACAACAGTCAAAGTCACATGGTCAACAGTGGTGAACGTGTTTTTTTGTGTATTTATTTTCAAATGACAAACACTTTTATATGAATAAAATACTTTTGCCAGTTTGAATGTGATCTAATTGCATTAAAATTGGGTTAGAAGAAGTAAACAAACATTTCAAAGCACTTGTTTACATAAACAGTGTTCTAACCTCAAATCCTATCCACTTCGTTTGTGATAGTAGTGTTGGCAACAAAGCAGTTCAATGTTGGGTTCTGCGCAGTCAGCGAGATCGTTCTACCCGATATTCAATATACTGTTTTTGTCTTCTGCGCACATCACCAACACTGACTCGCCCATTGTCAGTACAGCTGTTAAATTAACATCGTCAGCAGTGATGATCGTGTTTGTTTACATTTGAATATTCAATATATCAACACTTTTATACGAATAAAATACTTTGACTAACCTGAATGTGGTCTAGTTCCATTAACATTAGGTTAGATGAAGTGTACAAACGTCTGGAAGCACTTACAGAGGCCGCGATGGCTGAGCGTTCAGACTGCTCGCCTCCCACAAAGGCGAACCAGGTTCTATCCCCGGCCGGGCCACTCCCGGATTTTCGCAAGTGGGAATCGTGCCGGACGATGTTGCTGGTCGGCGGGTTTTCTCGGGGATCTCCCGTTTCCCTCACCCTTGCATTACGGCACTGCTCCATTCTCATCTCATTTCACCCTCATCGGGTCTCAATACCTCGTTGTTAAGAGCCACCCAAATCTCTCAACTCAACTCGAAGCACTTACATAAAACAGTGTTATAACATCAATTACTATCTACGTTGTTTTTGATGCTGCTATTGGTACGGAGAGTTGTTATGCGCAGATAGCATGTGCACTCTATCCCATTTTCTTCCTCTATGGTTTTAGCATCGTATTGGAAGTGTCACGTTTTAAGTTGTGAACATCAAATTCGTTTGATTTAGTTTGTGTTTTATGCACATAGCTGTAATTATCGTATTGGTAACAGGTGTGCGTTGCTAACAATTTCACATTTATAGAGTGGAGGGATTTGGGAGGCACCCACCATCGAGGTATTGAGAGCCGATGAGGGTGAAATAAGGTGAGAATGGAGCAGCGCCGGAATGCAAGGGCGGGGGAAACGAGAGATCCCCGAGAAAACCCGCCGACCAGTGGCATCGTCCGGCACGATTCCCACTTACGAAAATTCGGGAGTGACCCGGCCGGGGATTGAACCCGGTTAGTCTTGGTGGGAGGCGAGCAGGCTAGCATGAACTTAGTAACTTATAATTTATCCTGTAAGCACATTTAAATATGTTGATTCAATTTATGTAATGTCGTATTTGCTCTTTACTCTTTGTATTTTACAGTTCCTAATAACGAGTCTTTGTGACTCATTGCAAAATATTAATTAATAAATATGTATATGTATTTATATAATAAAATTGTTAGAGGCCACACAGGATTCGAAGCCAGAATCCCAAGAGCTCAAGGGGTAACACACCCTAACGAACTCGGCCAAGAAAGCCGGCGACCAGTCACTTGTCTTTCCTGGGCGGCGGAGTTGACGCGAGTGGAGAAGGGAAGCCGATTCTACCTTTAAAACATTCGGAAATCGATGAAAGGAGATAGTTTGAATGGCGAGGGAAGCAGTCAGACAGGCAGCTGTCGAAGAGCACTCCAGTCAGAACCGTCAGACAGCCAGCTCCCAGAAAAGCAATTGAAGTGGCCTCCCCGACTGCAAATATAATTATCGCCCCCCGACCGAGATAACTTCATTAACTGCCAGCTCTTTTTCACTCCGGCTGACGTTCTCTAACGTTCATTACAAGAAATATGGCAGACGTTTATTGTGTAATTCGTGTCGGGAAGTATTTCGTATTTTTATTTTGGCCTTTTTTCGTACTTTTTAAAGACCCGCTGAGGGCCTAGGCCTACTTCTATGCGCGTTGTACCGTTTCGCCATATGAAAAATTATTATCTTCATTACGCGATGATTTAATTTATACTATCAAACATAAATGTGAAATTGGGGCCGCGGTGGTGTAGTGTTAAGAGCCGCCCAAATCTCTCAACTCAACTAGGTGAACATGGTGTATAATATATTAAACCATATTCAGAGCATTACCAGCCCATACATTTTATTAGCGCCATATCAATTCAATAATACAAGATTATCCGTGCCTACTCAAGTTATATTGCGCAGAGAATAAGTGACTAGTACTAATACTTTCTACATTTATTAATTAACCTTCTTATTGTACATAAAAAAAATTGTTTAGTAACTAGCATATTTAAATATCTTATTGCAAGCCATACAATTATTTCTCCTATATTTACCGCATAACTCAATCGTTAATTTCTTTTAAACCTGCTTAAATTTTTTGTATCTCGTGTATCTTTTGATAGGCTGTTGTAGTGTATTATCAAGGTACATAGTAAACAGAAAATGTTAAAACAGTTGCTGGAAATGCATCCACCAACAGCCACGCATGCTTGGCGACCTCTACATATGGCATGATTGGCTGACAATGGTGGCGTGCGTGAAATACCCGGCGTATTTGAATCTGTTCGCCAATCACTCCACCGACGTTACCAAGCTTGCAGTACTGTCGGCGGTAGCAATTTTGAGCAATTATTATAAACATTGCTGTAAAAAGGCATTTAGCGGCGACGTTGTAAATAAACAACGTGCAGGTGAATTTTTGTGAGCGACTTCAGTAGCGGGAATTCTTTGGATTTATAGGCTCCGAGAGCGAATACTAGGTACCCAAGGATGTTTCGGCATTTTTTAGTTAAAAGTTTAGGTTTCATTAAGCACATTGGTCTTCCCACGCTAATAAACAAAGTAAAGATAAACAAAACTGAAGGCTTTATCAATACCAGTTTAAATCAAAATTAAAATTACACGTTATTCATTCCGCCGGCAAAATGTGTGGACGAAGTTATGTAATAATTGCGATACCGCTTAAGATTATTTATCAATCGCTGGTAATTTCCACTAGGGCTAAGTGACTCAACGGAAACTGCTCGACTCCTGCCATTTTAAAACACACCAACACTTTCGAGAATGAAATTATATTCACGCCACTGCGCAAGTCGTGTCAGTCTACATAGCACAGTTTTAGGAGCAGTGACGAGTCCTCTTGTTAACAATTTCGTCTGTGCCACTGGCGGTTTCTGCATTCAAACCGAACGAGGTGGGGCAGTCGTAATACACTGGACTCGCGTTCGGGAGGACCCCGATTCGATTCACGGTCTGGTCAAGGTCAAGGCAATGACCGAATCCTTCTTCGTTTCTGCGTTAGACGCAACTTCTTACCTTCGTTATACAATACAAGGTAGCTGTTATCATAGTTTGCGTTTGCTCGTGGCACCATCGTGCATAGACCCAAGCTCTTTCTCGTCTCTTCTCCGCGTGATACAAATGCCATTTCTGTTCGGCCGTCTTAGAACAGCGATGGTAGTTATGTTATTTAATTCGCCGCATGATGGCACCACGGGCAAAGGATGCAACTGTAAAGCTACATTGTGTACGTAAATGAAATCAGCATAAAAAACTGAGAAAAAAAGTTCCGTTCTTCTGTACTGTTATTTATATTCAACGGTTTTACTGTTGCCAGTCATATTTTTNCCGTTCTTCTGTACTGTTATTTATATTCAACGGTTTTACTGTTGCCAGTCATATTTTTTTCTCTGCCTGGGTGCGTCACTAGCCATGAAATAATTTTAAGAGCTAGTTTCTTACAACTCGGCTACACCTCTTTTGCAGAAATTCTTCGTTTTCGTATCATAATTTTGGATTCAGAATACTTACTGTGAGTGTACGATTATAGGAGATTACATTTTACGAGTTAATATTATTTGTGTTTAATTTGAATTGTGTGTTATTTATTAGTTGTAGAAAGTCAGAAACATATTTATATTTTACCAACACGTTTCTGCTTTTTTGCAAGCAGGAAACAATACGCTCACAAAAGTATTAAATAACTAGTAAATTTTAGATTTTCTATAATCAAACATTTCGAGTAATTCCTCTGAAATTGAAATTGTAACACGAAAACGAAAAATGTCTGAATATTGCGTGAAGCCGGGCCTCAACGGCTATTGCACGATCCCGTTGTCCGTCACTGCGCTTCTAGCAGCCTCTGTTCTGTAACGGGAGGGTGCCTGCCTGGCGCCCCTTAGAGGCGTCCCGGTGTTTATTCTGGCGCGTTCCTATTCGTCCTTCACCTACCTAGCGGCCGGGGCCACTCGGTCGCGCGCGGGAGAGATCGATAAGACGATGGAGGTTCGCGGCTCGGCCGGCAGGCGCACTGCGCGCAGCCGCGCGCGCCACCACCGCGCCGCAGCGAGCGCTCAGTTCCGCCCCGCACGTCAACGAGTGAGTACACCGGCGAGCAGCGCGCTTGTCCCGTAGCCATGCGTGTCTAGCTGACGACATACCTCCCTCGCGAGTGCGTCCATCCGACACGGCCGCTACTTCGTTGCCCCAGCCACGTGGCCGGCTGAAGGGGCGCGAGAAAAATATAGATGTGTTGTTGTATCGTGTGCGGGTCGGTGGATGCATATTATTATCCAGGAGATGGATACGACGTCGAAAACGAACCCGAAACGTAATTAACGAAACACCTTTCCTTGGCTCGGCTCAAAACTTCTGCGGTAAGTTAACGCCTTTCTACTATTCAGCATTACTGTTCGTTACTAGTTGTGTGTTTACCTAGTCCCAAGTTTTTTCTGCAAGAAAAGTTTGGCTCATATATGTAAACAGGCGTGAATATTAAAACAATTTTATGGTTTCTGCACATGCCCGGTCGGCATGAAAAATGTTTCCAAACAAAGCTTCGTTTTTTCTTTATCGAATTCGATTGGAGTTTTAAATCGAACATTTTTACTGCTTATCCCGGTATCCTCAAATTTCCGAGGAGTCTTCAGTTTTTTAGTAATTAGTTTTTTCGGTAAGCTGAGAAAAACGCGGGGAGGGGAAGAGGTTAAAACAGGACCTGATATTGTTCAGTGCAGATAGTTTCGAATCTTTGTAAATAGCTGTTGCCCGTTCCAGCCAGTTTAGTAAGGGAACTGGTAAAATTATGAATTAAGCTGAAAAGTGAAATGTTTGGAAAATGCTGGAGGACTTCCTAGGATTTCAAAAATATGTACATAATGTGAAAGTTCAGATCTGCACGTTTATGATCTGAGCCAAATAATTGTTTTTCAAGGTAACCAAATTTGTCTGATGCAAAGTTCATAGTTTTGGGCGATTACGAGTAGTAGATATTTCAAGTTANTTTTCAAGGTAACCAAATTTGTCTGATGCAAAGTTCATAGTTTTGGGCGATTACGAGTAGTAGATATTTCAAGTTATGATTTTATTATAAGTGACATTGGGGTACCTTGTGTGAAATTTATTTAGTTGAATCATTTTGGGCATTTAACTTTAGTTACTAGCAGGATATTACACAATCTGGGAGCTTTTTGTTACTGGTTCTGTAAATATACATCCGTATGAAATGCTTATACCGCCAGGACTCTCTACTGCGCAAGCATTTACTGCAGCCTGATCATGTGAAAGGGAAATTGTACTAAACGTTCTTTGCATACCTTGCAAAATGACTTCAGTACAATCTTTGAATTATTCCTCGTCGTCGTGTATTTGACGACCGGCCGCCAACCTTGCGCACGAACTGTTAAGTTTCCTTGAAATTAGCATTTTTGTACAAAACTTCTCGCTTCACATCATTGAAAAGGTGATCTTTAAATACATCACACATGTTAGCACTGTTTTGAAATGCTCCATCGTATTAAAAAAAATACCAACTGGCTTTCCGGACAGCTGTATCAAACTACATGGGCGACACTGCAGACATTCACCAACATAATTTCTGAGCAATATATCGTAGTTGCCTTGCATGCACTTGAATATAACCGCATCTGATACACGGCCAGCGTCGAATTGGGAGTTTCGTTGATTGCACCCATCAATAACGATTTTAGAAAACATGGGGTCGATAAAGGAGCTGAGATTGCTTTAGGGGCGCCGCCTACCTGCAACTGTTTTGCGAGTTTTGGACACAAGCAAGGGAGGCGATAAGGGCGACAATGACACGCGCCTAGTTTCCCATCGGCTCTTGGCGGGGCCGAGGTGGCAGAGTGGTTAGACTGTTCGCCTCCCACCAAGGCGAACCGCGTTCAATTCCCAGCCGGGTCACTCCGGATTTTCGCAAATCGTGCCTGACGATGCACCTGGTCGGCGAGTTTTCTCGGGATCTCACGTTCCCCCCGTCTTTTCATTATGGCGCTGCTCCATACTCACCTCGCTTCACCCTCATAGGTACTCAAGACCTCGATCTTAAGAGCCGCTCAAATCGCTTCACTCACTCTTAACTGGCCTACATCGTTTTCATCGGGCTGCGTGTACCCATAGGNTTAAGAGCCGCTCAAATCGCTTCACTCACTCTTAACTGGCCTACATCGTTTTCATCGGGCTGCGTGTACCCATAGGGCTTAAAGCTGTGGCCTTATAATTTCATTGGTGGAAAGTCTGCAGTACAGTGCAAGGCCCTATAATAGTTTTGCATGTTTCTTACCTGTATATTTGGAAATACAGCAGTGTGATAAAGCCGCGTTAAGCTATGTTGGAGGTGTCTGGAATAGTGTTTCTATTGTGTGATGACTTTAGAATTTTGTTCGTCCCTCGTATGAAGTGCATTTTCTTTTCATATGTCGGTNTGGAGGTGTCTGGAATAGTGTTTCTATTGTGTGATGACTTTAGAATTTTGTTCGTCCCTCGTATGAAGTGCATTTTATTTTCATATGTCGGTATAATGGGAACACGTTAAATGCTTTCATAAAAAAAAACTGATTTCAAACAGATTTGCATGCTAGGTAGACGGGGTTGAGCAAGTCTTGTAATACACGTGGAATGTGAGGATAGCCTCGCCTCAAACGCGCAAGGCAATGAAATGCCGTGCATCAGTCACACGATCCTGTCATTTAATGACTCAATAAGAGTTAAAGATATCCTGCGTGTCTGTCCTACTTTGTGTGTTTTTTGCCAGAAATTGGACTTAAAAAATTCCTCTACGGCTTTCAAAACTCTACAATAATTTTCTACATTGTTGGCATATTACATCATTTTTAATTGCGGTTTGAAACAATTGAATGAAAAAAGAATGGCAATGGAGGGAAAGTACTTTTAAAAATACGGTAAGATATGGGAATTATTAATTGATTTTTTTTTTCGCACACCTTAAAATTAAACATAATATTTTGAAACAGCACAATAATTGTTCGTTACGTAGGTGTCACATTGTTGGAAATTTGTTATATTGTTCGCCCGTGTAATATTAAGTGTCCCTGATTTCGTANTTAAGAGCCGCTCAAATCGCTTCACTCACTCTTAACTGGCCTACATCGTTTTCATCGGGCTGCGTGTACCCATAGGACTTAAAGCTGTGGCCTTATAATTTCATTGGTGGAAAGTCTGCAGTACAGTGCAAGGCCCTATAATAGTTTTGCATGTTTCTTACCTGTATATTTGGAAATACAGCAGTGTGATAAAGCCGCGTTAAGCTATGTCGGAGGTGTCTGGAATAGTGTTTCTATTGTGTGATGACTTTAGAATTTTGTTCGTCCCTCGTATGAAGTGCATTTTATTTTCATATGTCGGTATAATGGGAACACGTTAAATGCTTTCATAAAAAAAAACTGATTTCAAACAGATTTGCATGCTAGGTAGACGGGGTTGAGCAAGTCTTGTAATACACGTGGAATGTGAGGATAGCCTCGCCTCAAACGCGCAAGGCAATGAAATGCCGTGCATCAGTCACGATCCTGTCATTTAATGACTCAATAAGAGTTAAAGATATCCTGCGTGTCTGTCCTACTTTGTGTGTTTTTTGCCAGAAATTGGACTTAAAAAATTCCTCTACGGCTTTCAAAACTCTACAATAATTTTCTACATTGTTGGCATATTACATCATTTTTAATTGCGATTTGAAACAATTGAATGAAAAAAGAATGGCAATGGAGGGAAAGTGCTTTTAAAAATACGGTAAGATATGGGAATAATTAATTGATTTTTTTTTTCGCACATCTTAAAATTAAACATAATATTTTGAAACAGCACAATAATTGTTTGTTACGTAGGTGTCACATTGTTGGAAATTTGTTATATTGTTCGCCCGTGTAATATTAAGTGTCCCTGATTTCGTAATAAATTGAAACACGCTGCTCTTGTGACTTACAGAAAACACTATCTGAAACCTAACTTTGTTTTAAAATAACTCAATCTAGTTATCTGCCTTACCACGAAATCATGAAATTTCCTCAACTAAAATTTTTGGCTCTGGGACAGTCTGAATTGNCCCCCAATTAGGTCACCACTTTACAGCAACTCTCGTCTTGGTATGGTGGTTCAAGCAGACATATTAAACTGAGGTGCAAGGGTTTTGATTTGGAAAAGTCTGTTTGTATCGTTTAGAGGAGGCCGGTAGTTCAAACTAGTCGTCGAACAGCAAAGTTACTCTGGAATTCAAAATTCCTGGAACCTCTAGTAATCGGTCTCAAATAAGCAACAGCTAGAACGATGCTCTGACGAAAATGGCGAAGTGGTCGAGCTATTATTATTAACGCATTATTTCGTAAAACTATTAAGGGAAATAGAACCAACCTTGAAATCAACCCTGTCAGTGCAGGTGAAAAGTAAAATGAGAGCGCTTAGACATAGCCAAGACGTGGCTTTAATTTGACAATTACTTGGTTTTCTAAGAAACATTTTCTTCATACGGCTTGAAAAAGTTCGGCCAAGCATTTCAAATGTGTTTAGGTAATAATTATTTTACATATATTCAAAGAAATTATTTTGAATACATTTAAAAAGATGACTCGTACCCACGGTAAATTTTGATTTCTAGTAACCTGCTGTAAATACACGTAATTTGTGAGACTGAAATAACTTTATTTGGACTCTGTTCGAAATGTTTCGTCGTTCTCAAATAGTAACGCCTTGTATCCATGTCAGGATCATTTAAAACTTAATGTTTCAAATGCAAATACAGTGTTCAGTCAGAAAATCATTATCTTTGGTCCCATATTTTCTAGTTTAGAATGATCTCCACTTCGTGCACCAGAATCTTATTGTACATTGTCAGAAGTTCTTTTCATCTATTGACTCGAGACTATGGCATCGTGTAAACGAGAATTTACATACCTGGAGGACAGTGATATATGGGCGGTAATCGCTGTTCAATTCAAAAGAAAACTTAAGAGAATATTTAAAAGACTGTCGAATGTTTAGACTACAGTGAAAATCAAAACTCATTGTCAATCATATTGGAGGACACTGTGACAAAGGCTTCACTTCGTAACGGCTATAGACAAAATACATTGTACTTTGTCAGCCGATCTAAGCATGTAACGCCGACACTGAAGATTTTCCTATTATACAGTTATTCTCACCGCAGTTAAACAAATAACTTTAACTCCACCTCTATACAAAGTACCGGAATTGCGATTAGCTGTGTTTTTTCTCCTGCGTGGCATTATATTTCCAAGCGATTGATTCAGTTCTCTTCAGTGCTATCCCAGTACACACTCCCAGTAGTTTTAACACCACAGGATTTATGCGGAAATGAAAAATATTTACAATATGAACTGAGCTTAGGACCTATTTTGGTGCTGTNTTAACACCACAGGATTTATGCGGAAATGAAAAATATTTACAATATGAACTGAGCTTAGGACCTATTTTGGTGCTGTTGAGGGGCCATAAACCGTGTAAATTGTTCTTAAACACTTCCAACAGCCAGGGGTGTACGGTTTTGGTACGCTTTCCTCTTACGTGGGGAGAAATTGGTCAAGCAAAACTTCCTGTNCCAACAGCCAGGGGTGTACGGTTTTGGTACGCTTTCCTCTTACGTGGGGAGAAATTGGTCAAGCAAAACTTCCTGTGAACAGAACAAAAGCCACTCAGGTTTTTATTCCCAACCATTTCACGCTGGACTAACCTGCCACCCTACTCCTTCGGTTCGTTAGCAAAACACACGCCCAGATAAAATTGTTTATTTTTTACATGGAACCTGTTTCGTGTTGGGGTATCAACTTTTTTTTGGAGGTCCTGGCTTGATTCCCGCTGAGCAGGGTTCGAGTTTTTTTAGGCCGTAGTTACTTTTTTCTTTCAACCATTTGTATCCTTTAATCATATTTTTAAATAAATATTTCCATGTAAGTAATACAGTTTGTGTATATTACCGCGCACAGAAGTTAATGCCCAAGGTTAAAACTAACTATTTATTGACTATTATTCCAAATGACTGCTTTACCGTTAANGCGCACAGAAGTTAATGCCCAAGGTTAAAACTAACTATTTATTGACTATTATTCCAAATGACTGCTTTACCGTTAAGTCTATACCTGCCAATATTGTATTGGTTTTTCGAATTTGTTTCTTAAAAAAGTAAATACACAAAGTACCTCTACACCCATTTAGCTGTTGTTGACCTTGCACAACAGTATAGGCATAACNCTAAAAAAGTAAATACACAAAGTACCTCTACACCCATTTAGCTGTTGTTGACCTTGCACAACAGTATAGGCATAACGTTCTGAACTACGAACTCATTATTACGTCGCAATTTAAATTCAGCTAAAATGTGGAAAAGGTAATATTGTGACTTAAATAGGAGTCTGTAATTCAGTCGCTGTCTTTACTGTTAGGTTCACAAGCTGGTTGGATATAGTGGTACTTTCGGAATTTCCTTTTTAAAAACATAAGCTAGAAAAACCAAGAATCCAGTATGCCTGGGGAAGGTTTCTCTCAAGCGATAAAGGCGTAAATAGGCGGCACACACAAATTTGGGGATTCCTGGTTTTTTGAATATTTACACTCGTTTTAGCCAGAATATTCTTTGTTCACGTATAATACTAGGGCGGGGGTTGTATTCAGTAGTAATGAAACCCATACGTGTGTTGAGTATTCAAGATAGCATTGAGTTGAAAGATTTGGGCGGCTCTCAACGAGGTCTTGAGTCGATGAGGGTGAAATGAGGTGAGAATGGAGCAGTGCTGGAATGCAAGGGCGGGGGAAACGGGAGATACCCGAGAATACCCGCCGACCAGCGGCATCGTCCGGCGTGATTCCCACTTGCGAAAATCCGGGAGTGGCCGGGCCGGGGATTGAACACAGTTTGCCTTGGTGGTAGGCGTGCAGTCTAACCGCTCAGCTACTGCGGCCCCACGACAGCCTTGATGTCATATAACGTTTATGTATATTGGGAAGGGGGGAGGGTATATTCAGGTAAGTACCCAGACCAGCAGCTGGGCGCTAGGGTCGAACGTGCACCTGACGTAACGGGGTGGTGGAGCGACTCGTGATTCGATATTCTTGGCGGGAATACGGGTCCCGTTGGCCGTGCCGTATCGTGCCAAGTCGTGCGGCGAAGAATTTGGGCTACGGCAGGCGGCATCCGCGATTCCGGGCGAGTAGAGCCGGCACGCGCTGTGGGAGGAACTCAGCTGTTCGAATATCTGTATGCAGTTAACAGTAAACTGAGCACTTTTGAAGTCCTGCTCGAATGCACATTGTATATTTCGCTATTTTTAAATTGAACATCGAAACGGGCCGTATCACTTTATTCATGCGTCGGTCAAATGAAACTGTAAAATAATTTAACACATTTTCTTAACCTATATATATTTACATGCATTAATAAAATAAAGAAAAAATAAATATTCAGTATATATATATATATATATTACCCTGACACTTTCAAGTCAGTTAAAAGTTAAGACATGGAACTATTTCCTCTCAGTCATTTCCAACTTTGCAGGGCACATGCCAGTTAGCGTGCGCATTAAAATATATGCAAGTAGTGCAGTGATCTTTGTCAATGATAGAGGTCAAAAAGGTTCCGTTAACCGTGAACAGCGTATAACTCGTATAGCAGCTGAAAAGTTGTTGCGCACTGAAAATATTTACGACTTGCGCATTGCGTGAAGTTTCCTAATCGCTGGTCGGCGGGTTTTCTCGCATTCCGGCGCTGCTCCATACTCACCTCGCTTCACCCTCATTGGCTCTCAAGACTCTTCAAGAGAAGCTCAAACCTCTCCAATCCCCTTCTGTATTTTATAATTTTGGCATTACTGTATGACCTGTTTCGGGTATCATACCGCCGAGTTACAGTCTACTGTAAACTGGCCACTTTTGAATTCAGATCTTCTTGTAGGCATAGTGTAGTATTACACGATATGTAAAATTTTACATTGTCATCGGCCTGAGCACTTTATTCGTGCGTCAATCAGTGAAAATGTAAAATTATTACAAAAGTAAATATTTGACAAATTCTCTCATTCTTACACACAATACGCATTATAGAAACAGAAAGCAAAATAAATAATTTCAGTATTCACGAATGCTTGCCCTACAAGTTTAATTCAGCGTTAGGAGATGGAACAGTTTTTCCCTTCGTTACAAGCTTTACTGGGTGCATGCCAGTCAGTGCCCGTTAAAATACGTGCAGGTAGGAGCAGTGACATTTTTCAGACGTTAATTTCAAAAGTGCTCAGTTTAACGTGTACAGCGTTATACCTTGTATGCTCCTTTGCGATAGTTTAATCTTCTGCGGCGGTTCAGTTGTAATTGCATTCCGCTTAGTTTGCCAAGCAAAAAGCAGGTTGGGTGTGGTGCAAGTGTGCTGATCATGACTTACTAACCACGAGATTTATTTTTTACCGCAGTTATTACACGGCGTGGAGAGTTGCAGACACGCCCTGTGTCGGCTGTGCACTCTCCACACACGAGGCAATCCCTCTGGAAAAGTAATTCCTTAAGCCGCATGGCATGGCTGCATGCTGTCACGTGATCAGAACTGCGTGGTACACGCACACACTGTTTAATTGCTACTGTAAACGTCTTCAGCCACGGGTAATCACAGGTCATGTGAGTAAACAGTGTGCTGCGACACTTCTCTGAGTTACATGGAAAAACAGTGTACTGCACGCACTTCAGCCGCAGGCCGGGTTATAGCAAGTACGTCCAACTAAATATGTTCCCTTTGGCGCCGATATAAAACAATTATGAAAGTAATTAATACTAATTTATGTAATTAAAAGTATTCGTTTTTTCAAAGTTATATTATTTTACAATATATTACAAATCGTAAGCAGATGCGTTAAAATAGCTTTATAATTAACTTTAATTTGTCCGACAGATTTTCTCTCTGCATACCAGTCATTCCACAGTTCTCTAGACAGGCGAATGTTGTTTAGTAGTAGTTAGAGTTCATGGCGGACGAAAAGTGTTTACGTATTTGCTTAATTTGAGTTATTCCGACTAATTGTACCTTTCGAATTTACCTGTCTGGCAAGCAGAAGCTTTCCTAAGTCCATCCAGATCTGTGTTCTGTAGGAGAGGTTTCCCTTAACGATATTTGAAAAGGGATACAATCAGCAAGTCATTGATTTTGTGTTATACTGGTTGGCAGTGGAATGATACAAACTACATAGTCGCTAGTGACTTGTTGGTAGCGTCAAACTGATTTAGTTTAACATAGTCTGTCGAATTTTAAATCTTAAGTTCTAAACGGTACTGGCTTAAATTAGTTCTCTAGTTATGCGGTTAATGGGGGCATTAGAGATTTTTTCATTACATTTACTGCCACGATTTTTATGCAAGAGCGTGCATTAGACTTTATTTTAAGGGGGGGGGGGTAACATTTCCATCAGGATTTATTGTTTCATCGTGGTTTATTTTTCATTTTTCATACGAAATACTTGATAACTAAGGTAGTCTAAGCATAAGGAATTTTATCTCGACAGATGTTTTTAAATCCACAATATTTTGCGCAGTTGTAGCGATTGTGATAAATCACAAATAACTACACGCATAGAACAAGTTTTACACAAGATTTATTTTGACAAAATACCAAATAATACTGAATGGCTAAATCCATTAAATATTAGCAAAAAATACCACAGCAGTAGATAATTATAGATCACAACGATCAATCAGTTATTGATACAAATAATACAATTCAACAAAACGCACCATTAATCTCGGATCAAAAAGAAAAAAAATCACATTATATAAAATGCTTCTGTGCTCCATAACAACCTGTTAAATTACAGTGATCCAAACTTGTGTACCAAACCACCACCCTTAAAACATTTCTGATAGTTCTTGACTACCCATTTAACCTTATAAACTGACAAAGGAGGGCAGCAAAGTATTGCCCATCAAAGCCTCTTTATCCTTTAAAATTATAATAAAAACAATTATAGTGGGAGGCAGTCGTGTGGGATAAGTCACATATACTACCGATAAAAAATGACAATAACGGACAACTAACACTTAAATAATATTTACGCCCTAACGATGAAGTCTTAAAATGAGAGTAATACTAAACATTTATTAAATTTGGGCGGCGATCTAAGAAGAACACGACACGTTAAAAAGGGACACACAGCAACGCGACACCATAGTTAAGCGGAAACGTAATTTGGAAGGGCAGCCAAAACAAAAATTTTGAAATGGCCTAGTAACTTCTACACATCCAAGGTACAACACAACTATGCCACACAAATTACCAAAACATTTAAAAACCGCTTCCGCAAACGTTGTTTCCAACGATTCACCGTTTAACGTGTCCCATCGCTCTGTAGCGTGAATGGAAGAATCGTCAGCTCAACAACATAACGGCGTTAACCTCTGCTGGGCGAGGTGAAGTGCGGCTAAGCCATCGGATGCAAACGGAAATCTAGCAGGCTCAAGGTAGCGGCGTGTCGGAGGAGACGTCAGAAGGGTGTAAAATAGGGGCAGAGTGGGGCTGTGCAATGCCTTAAATTATGACGCTGAAGGGTAAAGGGGAAGTCAGGGAGGAAAAAGGAGGGGAGTCGATCTGAGCAAAGAGTACACCACCGCGCAGAGATGGCGGTAAATAAACACAACGCGACGGCGCTAACGTCGCGACGTAATAAAGATTAAATTGCTATTCTTTTTCAGTCTCCCACGAGAATATAGACTGAATTCAGTCCATTCTAGTTTCAGAAATTCTTTACAGTAGTTCTGTATGAAAAATTTAATTGTTATATAAAATCTTAACAGTAAATTATAAAGAGAAATAAACTCAAGATGGTAAAGGATACCACCGCCGTAAGCTGTTTTTGCCACACCACGCTTTACTTCTCTCAGCGCGTTAGTTTCGTTTTGCTTTTGTAGGAACATTCATTAGAGGAACACGAAGATACACAGTTCCATCATATCACGTGTGACACGACAGATACTCAGAAGAAGTGAAAGTTTCTGTATAGCGTTGCAAAATAAAATCTTATCTGAGATACCCCAGTTCTGCACTCCGGCCCTAGTAGGTTCCCAGTTGTGAGATTGGGAACGTTTATTTAAATACACTGGAGTGCCCAAAAAAAAAAAAAAAAAAAAAACTGGTATAGGCGTGCGTATACAAATAACAGATGTATGGAGAATAGAAGAGTAACGCGATGCGGTCGGCAGCGCCTATATAAGACAACAAGCGTCTGAAAGATTTAAGTGAGTTTGAACGTGGTGTTATAGTCGGCGCACGAGATATGGGACATAGCATCCCCAAGGTGGCAATACAATTTGGATTTTCGCGTACGACCATTTTACGAGTGTACCGTGAATATCTGGAATCCGTTAAAACATCAAATCTTAGACATCGCTGTGGCCGGAAAAAGATCGTGAACGAACGGTACAAATGACTGACGAGAATCATTAAACTTGAGACGTGCAACCCTTTCTCAAATTAGCGCATATTTCAATGCTGGGCATCAACAAGTGCCAGCATTCGAACTATTCAACGGGCCACCATTGATATTGGCTTTCGGAGCCGAAGGCCCACTCTTGTGCCGTTGTTGACTGCACGACACAAAGCTTTAAGCCTCGCCTGGGCCCGCCAACACTGCCATTGGACTGTTGATGACTGGAAACACGTTGTCTGGTCTGACGAGTCTCGTTTCCAATTGTATCGGGCGGATGGACTTGTACGGGTATGGAGACATCCTCACGAATTCATGGACCCTACATGTCAACAGGGCACTGTTCAAGCTGGTGGAGGCTCTGTCATAGTATGGGGCGTGTGCAGTTGGCGTGAAATGGTACCCCTGATACGTTTAGATACGACTCTGACAGGTGACAGATATGTAGGAATCCTGTCCGATCACCTGCACCCATTCATGCCCATTGTGCATTCCGATGGACGTGGACAATTCTAGCAGGACAATGAGACACCCGACACGTCGAGAGTTGCTACCGAGTGGCTCCAGGAACACTCTTCTGACTTTAGACACTTCCATTGGCCACCTAAATCACCAGACATGTACATTATTGAGCATATCTGGGATGCCTTGCAACGTGCTGTTCAGAAGAGATCTCCACCGCCTCGCACTCCTATGGATTTGTGGACTGCCCTGCAGGATTCATGGTGTGAATTGCCTCGTGCTTACCTTCAGACATTAGTCGAGTCCATGCCACGTCGTCTTGCGGCACTTCTGCGTACTTGCGGGGGCCCTACACGATATTAGGCAGATGTACCAGTTTTTTTTGGCTCTTCAGTGTAGCTTCTGAAGCATTGTAAGGCTGTTGTAGATTATCCTATAGTGGTTCTTGCCCTAAATCTTGCGATTCAATACTGCAAGCGCTTATGATGTTCTTTGCCCAGTTTTTGCAGTTTACGTATTGTGGGTGTGACGAGACGAATTTTGTTGACATGGCTAAGATTTTCATTTGTGTACTTTAACAAGCCAACCTAATAATTTTCCCTGCGTATACTGAGTTAAGTTGGCAGTGAGGTCGGAACAATTCATAATTTATTTAAAACTGTGTAAGGTGATTTTTTTTGTTAGTTATATGCACGCGAGCAGGATAAATAATAATAAAATCAGTGTTTCAGTAGACTTTCATATTGTGTATAAATGCGCTTGACAGACGTACGCAAGGGAGAGCGATTGGAGTGTTCGGCTCCCCCCGAGAAACCAAATTTTTTTAATGGTCATCGCAGTAAGATATTGCCAGATTGGAAATTAACTTCCGTGATTCTCTGGGCTTGTTAAGGGAAATATTGTATGTAATTTTAATTTTGGTAGTTCAAATATTGTCTGCTAAATAAAATATTGAAGCCGACTCAAAAGTAAGTTGTTAAATACATGGTTTTGTTATGAAATAAGCTTAATTACTGCTTAATTTCGATTTCGCAAGTCGTAAACTCCGGGANNNTTGGAGAAATCCCCGAAACCCAACTTTATACGTGTTGATTATAAAGTATAATTTTTATAGCAATCTTCATCCCCCTTTATTTTTCTACGTACACCACTGACACTCAAAAGAAAAATTGGACATAATAAACTAACACATTTATATTTCTTAGATTTTAGTTTCATGAATGTCACCTGGTCCAGATAGACATTTGTTGGGGGAGGATACAAAACTCCCAGAAATGACAAATTAACTGTGAACAGCCTATTGAAGCGTGTGCGGGTTACATTTGCGGAGTACCAACTGCCGAAACACAAATCACGAGCTGTAGCGTCGGTTTCATGCGGTTGGTACCTCTGAAGCGGGTCGCAATAGGCCAGCAGAGCCACGGCAATGCGCCAGTACATGCTTCCCTTCCCACCGCCACCACCACCCTCCTAGTAGTGATTCCATATCCCTTGAGGGATCCCGCCTACCTATGGCACGAAATCTAAAAATGCGCACTTTATTGGCAAACTAAAGAACATTTCTGCTGCGGACTCTGCTACGAATGCTGTTAAAAAAAAACTATATACGCCTATGTTTCTCGATTGCTCTCTAAAAGTAGGTTTTCTTTATTATTGACTAAAACGTGTTTTCCAACGTATTTTTTAGCTGTGGAAAACTAGGTGTAAGAATTTAGAAATAGTTTGGACAGCGTCCTTTTCCAGTAACTTTTCATAAAGCTTGTTTAACTATTGAGTTTAGGAGAGTCAAGCAATTGTTTTATATTACCTCAACTTCAAATTCTTTATATTTACGTCGAAAAATGTGAAATATTATCCCATGGTTTTGGTATAAAAAAAATACCATTCGCATTATTTAAAAAATGTAAAAGTTCCTCAAAACGTTTGCTTTTAAGGCAGGCTCCTACCTGTAGCATGAACTGTGTCGGGTGTTTGCATTGGGCGTTTTTTGACGAAACTATTAAACGTGCCCGTATTATGTTTCCCAACTTAATGAAAACACCCCAGACGATGACGGGGTGGTGCTTTGAAGATATCGCCAAATTATGAATATTATTTTGCCTTCCCCCCCCCTTTTTTTTTTCTCACAACAAAACATCCTTACGGAAGGCTTCCTCATACTGATGTATCTTAAAACATACTACTTGAACACGGGTGAAACTACTTATTATAAGAGCCTGAATTGATCTTTCTTCTCATGAATAAAAATGTCGCATAGATACAACGCAACATGAAAACACTGCATGCCAGTTCAGAGCTTTGCGCATAGCGGCGATGGCGCAACTGATGCACGTGGCAGTGTAGCCTTTGTGGATTTTTCTCAGAGATCTCTTTCGCCCTGGTTCCAACTTTGCTCCATCTTGGTCTCGTTCCTTCTCACCCGACATGCGAAAGAAGGAAATATTTCCTCGTGGAAGGCCTGCCAATCGAACTGGAAAGCAATGGTTCTAGAACGTTATGATTTGGGGAAGCGTCGTCTGAACAACACGGAATGCTATTCTAGTAGGTACCAAGTCTGCCCGTGAGTGCAGACTGTCAACTGGGGTTATAGTCAGTTCGCGCTTTCTTCGCACTTTTTGAATTAAACTTTTGAAAAATCACCTCGTGTATGAAGTGTTTGGTTGTTTCCTAAATACATAACGTACTACAAGGTTTTTATACATGTGTTAGCATAAACGTACCTTATGTTTTGTTAAATTGAACTTTTACTTATATTTTATTTATGAATTATAATTCATTTATAAAAAAATATGAATAAAAACAGGGAGAATATAGGTGTGTTAGTAGCGCCTAGTAAAAAATAGTTCTTATGCAAAATATTACATGGAGTGCGCACGAACCCGGTGCGTAGTCACGTTGGTTTAATTTTCTATACTTGGTTAAGCGTTGTTGGCATGACGCGGAGTAATAACATGGAAGTAGAACTTTAGCAGTGCTTCAGAATAGTTGGTAGCGGGTGTTGGACGGCCGCCGGCCTGCGTAAACACGGCGGCGGTGGTGGCGGAGTAACGCATAACGCGGCCCACACCACTGGTCCAGAAAGCGAAGAGAGGATGTTGGGTGCGTTCGAAGCTGTATCGACCCGCACTCACGCGTCCTCGTGACCTTTATCAGCGGGCCTGGGGTGCCGCGCGCCCATCGCCGACCCAGTCTCTTTGCCGCCCGCTTATCGCCGCTCGCCATGTGTGATGCCTTCACTTATCCCGTCTACGCCCCCGCGTGTGCGCCCTCGAAGGAAACCTAAGGAACTGCAATTACGTATTAAAAAGCCAGAAGAATAAACACTTGAAAGGCTTTAAAATAAAACAAGTGTCGCTATAGACGCCACAAGAGTATACTGTGTTAAGTTTTCTTGGAGTGAGGAAGATATTTGTGCGGCTCATTAACGTCGAGATCTTGAGAGCCGGTGAAAGGCAAAGCGAGGTGAGTATGGAGCAGGGCAGGAATGCGAGATCCCCGAGAAAACCCGCCAAACAGCGTCATCTCTCGACACGATTCTCACATGCGGAAATCGTGGGGCGACCCCGCCGAGAATCTAACACCGTTAGCCTTGGCGGGAGGAGATTAGTCTAACCACTACACCACCGCGACCCCTGTTTTCTTGGAGCCAGAGTCTTGTATCAGGAAGTGTCGTTTCATCTTGTATGTCGGCAGTTAATGAATTCAACTCGTAGCCTAATTTAATTAGTACTTTTAACCGAGAAATATTTAAAGTTTCTTCAAAATCGCTGTTATTACACAGATAACGTGGTTCTTTAAAATATTGTTGTATTGCAGCTGTTCGGCGTTCACTGTAAATCGCCTGCGCGATTAAGTTTAAGTTATTCTACACTTTAATATTGTGCGTGCGGTAGATTACCGGCGACGAGCCGTAGTTCTTCCCAAGGCGTGATGTGCTGCTGGAAAGTGTAAGATCCTCCTCTGCAAGTCTCCTCCCCTCCCTCCCATAGTCTCGCAGGCCTGAGCAGGGACTTGTTAGGAGGGTGCCTTCCCTGCCTGGGAAAGTGCGCGCCCGCCAACTGGGCTGTGGAGAATCGTGCAGCCGGCGGCCTACATGGCGAACACCACCTCCTGCTAGCGTCACTCTTGGTCGACGCCCTGCCTGGCCCGCCCGCCATTGCGCGGACGTCTGCACGGCAATTCGAACGCACTGGGAATGTAGTCTGTTCACACACACACTCTGAATAAAACTTCGGAAATATCACCAAATGTGGTTGGTTATTTAGTAGCGTTGTGTTAGATGATGGCGCAGTAGTTTTCTTAGAGCCCCTTGGTGTTTTATCCCGCGGTCAGTGATTCGGTACATATGCGTCAGTTTCGCTTCTGTATATTCAGTATTCTGTGGCATAGTGATGATGGAATTGCGACAGTTGTTCCTGTTCAGAATGGACACTATTCTTATATCTTAGCGTCATGAATTGTTGGTGGTCGCATCCTTCTGCGCATAGTCCCTTCGGGATACACAACTTTTCGGAGTTTTTAAGAAATTAGTTTTGATCAGTCCCAGTGATTTACTACATAGTTTTTAAGATTTTCTGAGAAATTAATTAGCCCAGCTGAATGCCAGATTATAGGACATGATGCTCCTTCCAGTTACAGTGGATTGGCGTCCTTATCCCTCCTTTTCGCACCTGTAATCTTCATGTAGGGTTGAACTTTTTTGGCAACGTGATGAATGTGAGGCTTGTCCTGCCTCTCAGTGCGCTTCGTTAACGAGTTATCTGCCGATAATCCGTATCACGAACGAGTGTTCTTTTCTGAAATCTCTAAAATCAATATTTTTTACAGTGATTTCCATAGAAAAATATTTTCTGTTGACATACTGTGCAGGTTGACATTCAGATGTGTGTTTATGTACATATGGTCTGTGGCGGGGACATCCTTGTATTCATGGAAACTGCCGTAAACAGGACTGCCAAAATAGTGCACTCGTTGGTGGGACAGACTATAAATGGATTGTAACAGGATAAAGCACTTCGGTCCCTCATAACCTGAGGCCCTCTGGGACATCTTACACTTTCTCTCCCCTTGTGATTTTTTTCTCTACTATCTCCCGAGGGGAATCTAAACAGCGAATCATCAAACAACTACCACCAAGATTGCTACCTCATCGATTCCTGGCGGGGTCGCTCCCTGATTTTCGCATGCCGGGATCGTGCCGGACGATGCCGCTGGTCGGCGGGTTTTCTCGGGGATCTCCCATTTCCCCTGCCCTTGCATTTGGGTGCTGCTCCATGCTCACATCACATCACATCACATCACCTTCGGTTCTCAAGACGTCTATGTTAAGAGCCGCCAAAATCTCTCCAATCCCACTCCTAACCTCATTTTACCTGGGCTGCGGACCGGCGGAGATTTAAGAGGGAGAGCAGCAGACGGAAGATTTCCACTGGCCCCAGTATCCAAAAACATTCTTAATTAGGGATCCTCAGCAGGATTCCAGTCAATCTAGTCATTAGATACCAGTACCGTGTGTTTATTTTTGTCTGGGTTTTTCATATCAACCCCCCAATCCTGCCGCACCATGGATATATTCACCTCGGTCGTCTGCATCATTTGTTGCCATCCTCTTGTTATTTTTGGTGTGTCCTTTTGGCAACCATCAGTTATGGAGCAGATGAATGGTCATTCTGAGGTCATGAACCCTTCCAACACTGACTCCAGCGCTGGTTCAAACAAAAATTGTAAGCGTACTGCGCGGCAGTCCCGCATTGGCCGCAAAAGCATTCGGAGTGACAGCTGGAATTACTAGGTGCGTGACACGCTCTGTGAATGGCGGCAACTTTCCTCGCCAGTTAGCACTCTTTACCGCCCAGTCATCAACGCCGTCAGAATGAGCTCTTGCCTGTAAGTGTTAACGCACTCCAGTTGGTGCGCCCAGCTCTGACTTTTCTCGAGCGGAGTGGCGAAATTCTGGAACTGATGCATGATTAACCCGGAACTGATGCATGATTAACCCGTAACTGATGCATGATTAACCCATAACTGATGCATGATTAACCCATAACTGATGCATGATTAACCCATAACTGATGCATGGTTAACCCATAACTGATGCATGGTTAACCCATAACTGATGCATGGTTAACCCATAACTGATGCTTGATTAACCCATAACTGATACGCAAGTGAAAGGGCGCGAAGCGGGCTGCATGTAAATATTTTATTGATAATGTTATTTATTCACATAAGATACGATGACAGAAAATGACAAAACAATAAAATAGTTAACAAGTACACAACACGCCAGCCACAAACAAAAATAAATGGCTCTTCTGCAGTACGTAACAAGGCAAAACTGAAGACAGTAGTGGCAGTAACAAAAACGTAACAGTTACAAAAGGAAAATAACCAAAACGGAAAAAAAACCTTAAATACAAACAAAAAAGACTCTTAAAATGAATAAAAGAAAAAATAATTTTGAAAAAGAAAAGGTAGGCATGTGACTGGTTGCAACACAATTAAAATATGTACACAATAGAGGTAGGGAAACAAGGTTAATTAGTAACGTTCAATCAGCAGGGGGACTAGAAGCAGGAATGCCACAAATGCACCCACTGCCACGTGTGCAGCAACGATGAACGTAGCATAGAATAGAATAAATTAATGAATTGCGAATTAAGAAATAAATAATCGGTGACAATGGAAATTACTAACGGAAAAGGAATGTATTAGAAAAGGAAAATGAGTATCTGTTAAGCACGGTTATCTGGCACCGTGAAACCATAGGTGTAAACGTATTGCAAAAGACAGTGAGAGAAGGAAACGAATGGCTACAAACAATATAGAAATTAAAGGGGAAGAGGAATACTACTAAAGAGAGAAGGGAGTAGAACAACCAGTGTGCATGTGTTGCAAGGTTCTATTGCATCTTAATACCCCAGGTGTAACATGTTGTCATGATTGCAAGAAAAGGAAAATTAAATAATAGCCGCATGTAATATATATATATATATATATTAAAAGTGTGATTTTTAAATGTTCACTGATATTTCGGTTTTGCGTTGCAACAGTTACTGTAAGAATTGGCTAAATATTAACGCACATAAGCAAGTTCTTACAACTTCATGGCGTCTCTTGGAGTACGAAAGGACGCCTGTAAATTATACGCCCAAGTTAATATTTACGTGAAAATAAAGGATGATACGCAAGCTGTTTTCAAAAGTGCTCGAATGACCGCCAGCAAATCAACCAGAAAATTACTTTCCATTTTAAAAGTTTTTATTGGACATCCCAAGAGTTTTCAGTGTAAAATAAGTGTTTTGAAATTGTAGCAAAAAGTATTTCTTGTTCTGCCATGAAACATAATGCAAAATTTGCTGACGAGTTCTGATAAACCAAATCCTGCATTGTGACACGTAATATATAGGAGTTGGGAAAATCATGACCCGAGGGACACTTGAATTAATGCAAATTGTAAGACTGTACATATAACTAATGTATTCATGATTATATTAATCATTAAATTTTTCTAGCATGGCGTATAAAGCATATGTTGGATTAGTTTCATTAGTTCCTCTTAACTGCTTAGGTTATTCCGAAAATAATTTAAAAAAATGCTAATTAGTGAGAAATTTGTAAACGCCTCTTCTTACTAGAAATAATTTACACGAGTTTCAATACAAAGAAAAAATGCCGGACTCTTGACAGAAAAATTATATTTCTACCAGTGAATCTTTAACGCGTTATTTACATGCATGAAGTTAATGGTATAGAGCTGTCGGTTCCTCGCTTTCAAACTGGCGCTCGCGTTTTACAGCAATGCCTTTATGCTTGTCGCCCTANTTTTTTTTTTTTTTTTTTTTTTAGGTGGCGTTAATTGGCCATGCGGCAGCTTCAAAGTTCGGCACTCGACAGCCACTTTTTTTTAGATCTTTTTATGCAGCTGATCCGCCGTTAATTGCACACTTTTGAAGACGACCTTTATAAAATTTCTCCTGCAGTGACTGAATATTTTTAAAGGAGGTACATTGGGAAGCTCTTTGTGAAGTGGTGATGTAAGAGTACTGGTTGCATGCCTTATCGTTACAATAAAATTGTGGTGTTTGAATTTCGGGATGCACAAGTTATTTATTTTGGTTTGTTTCATGCGCACGAGTAAAAATGGATACTATTAATGCCCGGCTTCACCCCTTTTTGCAGGAATTCTTAGTTTTCGCGTCATAATTTTGGATTCATAGAAATTACTGACAAATTAAGATTGCAGAAAATGTGCATTTTACAAGTTGTTGAATTTTTTTTGCGTAATTTTGTTTTTTACCGGTTTGCTGTAAAAAGTCTAGAGCTTAATAATAAAATATAAGTATGTTCTCGACGTTTTACAAATAGCAGATAACGTGTTTAAAATTGCAAATAAAAATATTGAACAACTCATAAAGTGTCAATTTTCTATAATCGTACATTTCAGTAATTACAATTAATCCGAAATTATAACGCGAAAACGAAGAATTTCTGCATAATAGGTGAAGCCGAGCCTTAACATGTGTACGTACGTCCCTACTGATCCCAGGTTCACTTATCGAGCGAGATGGCGCAGTTACCCTTGGACTTAACATTCGTGAGGACGTTGGTTCGAGTCCCGGTCCGGGCATATTGATTTATTTCCAATGGTCATCGTTTCCCAAAATTATTCCAGGCGAATGCTGGGATGTTTCCGTGCTACAAGCATGGCAGATTCCTTTCTCGTTCTGTTCCTCTGAGCAACTTACTCCTTCTGTAATGTTCTCGCTTTCGACGAGGCGTTAAGCTCTACCTACCAGGTTCACTTGATGAACGGCTCTAAGGCTGTGTTTTATATTTTGCTGTGCAAGGATGCAAATGTGCAGAAAATTAGAACCCAAGGGCCCGTCTACAATCGGCATGACGTTATCATATCGCGTTATATAGTCCATTCACTGTTACTTCCAACTTTTCTGAAGCGCTGCTAAAGTTCTACTTTCACAATATTCCTCCGTCTCATCCTAACAAAGCTTAACTAAGTCTAGAAAATTACCAAAAGGACAGCGCACCGCATTCGTGCGCACTTAGTGTAATAATATTTAGCATATGAAAAATTTCGTACTAGGCATTACCAACACACCTATTTTATCCCGGTTTTTATTTATAATAATTATAATGAAATGTTACAAATTTTATATATATAAGTAAAAGTTTAGTTTAACAAAAAAATAAGCTACTTTTAGGTTAACCGAGGTATAAAACGCTTGTGATAAATGGCATACTTGGGAAACAACCACACATGTCATAAATGGGGTGATTTTTCAAATGTTTGCTTCAAAAAGTGTGAAGAAACCGCGATTAGACTATAGTATGGAATCCAGTACGTCTAGTTGAATGGTAGCGTCTAAAGTACTCTTTCACAACTAGCACACCCTTGAAGACGACCTTTAAAAAAAATTCTCTTCCCGTGACTGAATTTTTTTATAGTGGTATATTGGCAAGCTGAAATAGTCCTGTATTTATTTCAGATTCACTCAAGTTTTCCTTAATTTTGCTAAATTAAAATATTTTGTCATTTTACTACTTAAAATAATTTCTCTCTTGTATTGTAAACGTGTAAATATAGACATTGGGCGTTAATTATATGAAAGCAATGCAACAGTAAAAAGTTTTGTTAAATGCAGATTGCTACTTATTTTACAAATAGATCGTTTCTGGTGTAAGTTGAAGGTATTATACGCTGTTAACGAGTAAGTATACTGCGAGACCGCAATGCCGGAGTGATAAGACCCAGACAAGCGCAAACGGTTAAGACCAAATACAAGACGAGTTTGGCGCCAGCACTACGAAAACTCTCTCACGACCAGCAGTTTTGGATTTGAAATGATTTCTGTTTGTCGTGAAGTGCAGCACGACAAATAATGTATACATCGTTGTAGATCGAAATAGACAAACATTCCATGTAGAAACATTTTTTGGAATTTAAAAGAAAAAAAAATTATATTATTTAACTCACAAAATAAATACGTATAACTTGTCTACCGCCTTTAAAATTAGTTTGTTCTATAGTGACTCCTAAATGGCGACGAAAAAATTCTAACCTTGCTGTAAATTCAAGAAGTCGCGAGGAGTGTTTTTGTCATGTCGGTGTTTTCCTTTTCGTGTCGTGCCTCTTGGAGCTATGCGCTCCTGACGGCCTTCCAAAGCGGTGCGTGGTTTGGAATGGTCGTCCTAACTAACCTCTTGTGGTTCGTAAGGCAACCAAGGCAACTCGGAGGATCCTTCGCGTGCGGTATATAACTGATGGAGGTTGTCACCACTTCCAGCTGTATTCTGTCCTTGGCCTACATAGTAGTCGACCTGAGTTGGTTCGTGGTCAGCTCAACATTTTTAGAAAACCCGCTCGACTTCTTTCAGCACAGCGTATATCATCCAGTTACATGCAAAAATTAAAAGTACGTGGAGTTGATCACTAGATTCCACGTTACTTCCGCACATCAGAGTATGAATTTGCATATTACTTTTAAGATTTTCTCAAAGCCAGTGGGCTAATCCAGGTTCGTTCAGGGATGGAGATTTTAATTAAATAGTTAATTATAATTTCCCAATTTATTAAAAATAATTACAAAGAATATACTTTCGCCTCAATATCTCATAATAAATTATCTCTTGCTATTTACAATTAATAAATTAAATCAGTACATCTTAAAATTACCGCAAAGAAATAAATATAATTAAATATTTAAAATCAATCATAATTGACAGTATCAAAACCTAATGAATTTCTTTATAAAATATGTAAATATTTGACATTTCCAATATTTACAATAAAGTTCGTATCACATGTTCATACAGTCCCACTCGGTGTAATCCAGATTCCACCAGTTCGCAATGCTCGAGAGTTCTCAGAGCGTCCTCACACACAGTAGCCTTCACTCGTCGGGTTTCACGCCCTCTCGTCTCTTCACACCACAAACACTTCGTCAGCCGTCTCGCAATCTCGTCCGTCTTCTTCGCCGATATCCCTCGCCGCACTCAACTTCGCTTGGTTACCGCACTCCGCACTCAGCAAAAGACTCCTACCAATGGACTGTCGACCCTTGGACCGCGGCAATATTCAAAGGGTCGTAGGCCATCGCCCAGAAATTTCTCTAAATGCTACGTTGTGCCGGCTGTCCTAGTTGCCAGAATATTCTTGCTCATCCTCTAAACTCTTCGGCTTCTCCAACAGGCGGGGGAGGGGCTGTGACGCCAGCCAGGTTGCTGCTGTCAATCATTCCCCCGACGAGCGATGGGGCAGCGAGCTAGTCTGCATTGGGATAGGGGAGGATCGAGGTGGGTCACCCCCCACAGAGCCGGACCGCGCATTGCGCTCGCATCCGGTCCGAGCGCCTGTGTGTAACATTACTAACACATTAACATTCTTGACAATTTCCATGGTTTTATTTGCACGACGCAAGCATAAAGGGATTTGGGCCGCTCTCCCTCCTTTTTCCCCAGTGGTAATGTTGATTTTATGTATGGCGGAATTCCATTGCTAGAGTTCCCCTTCCGCAATCCTACATTGTATAGCAAGCGGGCCAGGTAGGTTTTTTTTCTGCAGAGTTCCACCATTATAGGTATCATGTTAAGTATGTTAGGTAAAGGCTGTTCACGGTAAACTGAGCACTTTTGGAAGAACTGCTTAAGAACTACTTGTACTCATTATGTGCCTTTCCGTCCACGTATAAAATTAACATATTTTGACCTGATCACATTACTCGTGCATTGCTCAAGTGAAACCATGAAATTATTAGAAAATACAAATTTGTTAATTCTTTTACTTATATGCATTAAAAGATATATATAAAGAAAAATAAATAATTACAATTTTTACGAAAGTGTACTTAACACTTTTAACTCAATGTTAAGAATTTGAACTATTTTCCCTCCGTCGCTACCAACTTTACTGAGCGGATGTCGGCCAGTGTGCCCATTTAAATACAGGCAGATAGGAACAGCGACATTTTCCAAAAGTTGATTTCAAAAGTACACTGTTAACTGCGAAAAGCCTATAATTTAGAATACCATGCACATTGTCGCTTTAATGGCTTTCCTCATGAACAACATAACTCGCGCGACATTCAAGAAGGGGAGCTACAGCAGGAAAATCGAACGAGGGGGCATAGTGGCAATCCTTCGGAGTCTCATGTAGGAGGACCGGGGTTAGAATCCCGGTTCGGGCATCCCGATTGCGGTTTTTCATGTTTTACAGAAATCGCTCTAGGTGAATGCTGGGATGGTTCCTTACTACGGGCCATGGCCAGTTCCATCTCCGCTTCTGCATGGCTGAACTGGCTCCATATCTAATGACCTCGTTGTCAGAGATACATTAAGGGGCCTCCCTAGTTGTGGTACTGGTCTCATTGTAAGTAGTTGTGTGTATGCTAATGGAAAACATTTGAGATATTTCAACGCAAATATAATTTTTCTGGACAGAAATGAGCCTAAATCTGGTGTCCATTCGTTAGTTTTGTTATTGAAACCAGTGTAATCTTTGAAAGTGTCAGTCGGCAAAAATCGCACTAAGTAACCTTTTGTTTACGATGTTTCTTCGTCTGTAAAACATTATTTTAAACTATAGCGACAATGTTGCATCTGTTCTGGACAGATTGCTGTATAAAACCCCTAGTCACCACTTAAAATTCTGATGTAATAGAACACACGCGAAGCTTGTTTGTGCTATCTTCAATCGCCGTCGTAATGCTTACTTATGGCCGAACGAGACCTTGAGGTGTTTAGTATTGTATAAGAGGGATTAACCCACCTACATATCTACCTATAGCATGGAAATTAAGCGTTTCCTGACCTCCCAAAGTGTAAGCAATTATTCTCGAAGGATTTGATACGTAGCTATTTTTGCTATAATTCGCATGCAATAATTTTAGTCCCCCCTTTTAAAATTATTTGCCTGGGTAATATCGTAACCAAACATGGCGATCTAGACTAATCCAGGAGAGTAGGTGAATGTAAATAATTTTTCTCCACTTGTTCAAAAGTGCACGTGAAGTAACAAATAACTGTCCAAATTTTGAGTGAAGGTGCCAACCTCGCGATACCCGTCCTGGCGAGTGCAACCACAGTCAGTTTGTAATACATGTTTTTCCACAAATGTGCGCCCAATGTTCGGATGAACGAAACGCACACTTCGGACGAGGGCTGTTGAGTAATTTCATGTCACGCAATTGGAAACACTATTCCAGTGTACTCCAACATAGCTGAAAAATATTTTTTTCAAAGCGCTTTATCAAAATATACGCCTCGGATACATACAAAAGTACTCAAGGGCCTTGCATGGAATTTTGCCACAGACTTTCCACCAATGAAATGTTATGGTCACCGCTGGAAATTCCATAGGTACACGCAGTGCGACTATAATATTGGATGCCAGTTGAGCCTTGCGCTTAGCGTCGATGGCGTACTTGTTGCGCGTGGCATTGTCGCTCTTAACGCTGCCGCGCTAATCTGCCTCAGACGCGGAAAATAGCTCCAGGTAGGCGGAAGCCTTAATTTAACCGTAGAATGCCGCGGCAGGATGCAGGCTCGGCCGCGTCTCGACAGACTATGACGGCGACGCCAAGGCAGAGGTCGTTCTCGTGGCCTCGGCGGCTTCCTGCGCTTCTCTCAAGGTCNCCGCCATCTTTTTCGCAACCCTCTCTATCCCTCCACCACCGCGACGGAAATCCTGGGGCGATGAGCTCGGAAAGGAGACAATTTACGGTGGTCGTGGTTACTTCCGACTTTTCTGAAACCCTGCTGATGTTCCACTTTCAAGCTATTCCTTCTGCCTCATGCAAACAAAGCGTAACAAAGTTTAGAAGATTACACCAAAGGGACACTCGGTTCAATGAAATTTGACAGGAAAATAATTTTTTTCTAGACATTATCTACGTACTTATTTCTCTCTGTTTTTAATAGTATTAATTATAAATTATATATTGCAATTTGTAAATAAAATGTAGGTAACATTTAAATTTAACCAAGAGTTAGATACTGTTAGGGCCTGTATTACGACCTCCTGATAAAGGTCTGAATATAACTTATCGGCTATATAGCCCAAATAGCCCAAAAATATGTATTAAGACTTGCGGACAATCTGCTGAATAAACTATCGGGCACTTCTACCAAACGATTTCTTCCTATCAGCATGTCAAGTAGTATGACAAATAGTAAAGGAATGTTATTGATAGCGATTCCGATGGTGAATTAGTTCCTGTTAATGTTAGTACTGTTCTGCATTATATAATTTATCTTTATTTAGGTATTATTCTATGGAATAGAAGGGATTATTTAAAAAGTGTTCAATTACAGTTCTGTGTGTTGCTGTTATTTTCTAACAAATGTGTGTAGTGTTGAAATGCTTGCCACATGCTATTGTAAACTTTGTTTCATTGCCACAGTGTATTTCGTAATATATATTGTTGTGTAAAATAGTCACATTAATACCTCATATTTTCGTATTTTTGTGCTTATTGACTTTTCATTAAAATGTGGTAAAACACTGTAAGAAGTGTCTGAAGAGAGAATAATTGCAACGGATATATTATAAATTTAAAATATATTTTGTTAGTAATTTTTATGTTTATTGTGCTTTTCTAAAGAATTTTATTGCATTTCCTGCAGGTACACATTCCATTTTCTAAATAACAGTACTTTCCATTAGACTTTTAAGTTATGAAATGCTTGTGTTAAAATAACCAATTCAACTGGTGAAAAGCAAAGGTTGCCTACAAAGTTTTTAATCAGATAATACGTACACTACTACATCAAAAATTATTTTTGGCATTATATTAAAATTTAGGTAAGCACGTCTTACAGTTGTGTGAAGGCAAAAATCTAAAAGTTGTCTGCCATTGTCAACAAATTTAGGTCATGCAGTGTTAATAACTGAAGTCCACGTGACAAGAGTAATGAAAGGAAATGCATCAGAAATAACATAAATTTTTACTGTGCTTAGGTCAGCATCGACGCTCCACATTATTGCAGAAAACACTCCTATGTTAAATTTTCTGCAAGTCAGCAGTAGTTACTACTGATGTGCTCATTTGTAATTTTTTACGGAGTTGACCACTTTTCACTAATTATATTATAGGTTATATTTACCAACATACACACACACAATCAGTTTCACCTAACTAAGGAACGTAATTTTTACTGAAATATGCACTGCAAGAGACTTAAATTACCAACATTCGAAGAACCACATTAGTTATTTTCTGCACTTCCTGATAACTACCTGATAGCTATTCGGTTGCTACCGGATGAGCTACAAAACAGAGGTTTACATGCCCGGAAAAGCTTATCAGGTAGATATATCAGCTACTTTTATCGAGAGGTTGTAATAAAGGCCCTTAATGTTACAAATATTAAACGTTTGCGATTTATTTAGGTAACAGCTAAATACGTCACACATGAAGTGAGTTTTCAAAGGTTTTATTCACAAAGCGCGAAGATACCGCGAATAGACTATAGCAAGGTGTGCAGCGATTTCTTTATACTTTAACATCTTTTCGTAAAACTTTAACGCTGACAGCAGGGTACAAATTAAAACAGTCTAGGTTATGTCAGTGCTATAATAATAAAACAAACTGGAATTTGGAGGAACAGGTTAATACCCAAAACTCAGTTATTTCGTTATGTCTTTAACATTTTAAACATAAATATTCATTAATTTACATTAAATTAGACTGATATTTCTGTCAACTGGTTAGTTCAAACATCTCCGTGCACTGGGTGTTACGCACGCGATCGCATTATTTAGAGAGTTTACAGCAGGNAAAACCCCCCCCCCCCCCAATTTCATTTTCAAAGAATACATTTTCTTTTTCAGTTTATTTTTTTACACACCACCCCTCCCCGCGCTTCTTTTTTGGTAGCAAAGATATACTAAATCCGTGTAATTATCAGCTGATGGAATAGTTTAAAACATAAGCGGATAAATCTTTGCAGTTTTGCACTCGAAGAATAATGAGATAAATTTTAGTTAAAACGCACGACGTATTGCCAGGTTGGGAACGAATCCTAGGTCTCTAAAAGTAATAGACTAGACGGAAATTAAAAAAAAATTTATTGGGATCAACATGACGCCTTCTATGGTGATGAATTTTACGACTTAGTCACATCTGGTTTTGGCTGCGGGTTGGTAGTCCGCATGGGGAATGTGGAATAGAGTTGAGTTCAGAGAATTAGGCGGCACTTAACGAGGTGTTGAGAGCCTATGAGTGTGAAATGAGGTGAGGATGGAGCCGCGTCGGAATGCAAGGGCGGGGGGAAACGGGAGAGCCCCGAGAAAACCTGCCGACCAGCGGCACCGTCCGGCACGATTTCCACTTGCGAAAATCCGGCTGTGACCCGGCAGGAGGTTGGACCCGGTTCGCCTTGGTGGGAGGCGAGCAGTTGAACCGCTGAGCCACTGCAGTCCCAATGTGGAATAGAGCAAGTCAGTTGTGCAGTAACCAAGCTTTTAAATCCCAACGTTGAACGGAATTACCTGTAGAAATATCGAAATCAAGAAATTTCTTAATACGGTTTTAATCTAAGTGGGATACACCCATGTCGGGTAAGATGATATTCTTGTAAAATTTTAATGTTGAAAATCCAGAGAGAAATGTCCACGTTACTGATCACGGGAGTTTGAAAATTCTGGTGGCAAACCGCAAGCAAATGTAAGGAACGTACGCAGGAGACTGTATCTACCTGTTGTAGAAGTTCATGGGTGAGATGGCCTGCCCTGCTTCCTCTTCCTTTCGTGTACGACGGCTGTCTCCAAGCTGTTATTGTGCCGCACATAGGGAGCAGTGCCCGATGCTTTCAAGCCCAGTTTCCCAGCGGGGCAGTTCAGCTCAATTTGCGTGCGGGACAATTGCCTCGTTTAAAGACGTCACTGCGGGTACTTAGAAGCGACTGCAATAGGTAATTCTCTTCATTTTGTGCGCGTGTGAACTGTAATGCTAGTCGATGGATGACGTTCCACTCTAGCTGAAGTTAGGTTTTTAGAAAAAAACAGAGGAATGATAAATGTGCTTGATACAAAAAATATTGCAAAATTTTACCAAACATTGTTTAACTTGTACGCATCGTATGTGATGCCATTTTTATCAAATAAATATTATACGTTTTATATATTTTTTTTAATAATTTGATGTCAAATACAAAATTCTTAGGTTTTACTGCAGCTATAATAACAAATACTAAGTTGAACAAATGAAAAATATTACAGCGTAAGCTAATGCCGTACATATATGCATGTAATTACCAAATATGTATTAAAAAAATAGTTTAAAATATTCAAAAATGTCTTTATATTGAAGTTTGTCCATATGTATGGCCGGTTATTGGTGATTACATAACACGGTAGCATACGGCATTAGTTAACACTGTAAATGTTTTAATTTGTACAACTTAGTTGACTGCAGCAAAACAAATTTTGGGTTTGACTTTAAATTATTCAAAAAGTATAAAGTGTAGAATTTTTTGAGTTCGAGGAAAATTACATCACATACAATGCATACAAGCTGAACAATGCTTTTGTATCCAAACCCCTTAAGCAGTAGCGTCATTTCAGCTTTTTAACTGACGTGGCAAGGCCTACTGGGGGTATGGAATGGGGAAGGGAGGTCTCTCCCGGAAAATGTTTAAAATAACTAGCGTTACATTGTTAGTTTTTGAAGCTTTTTCAGATTTTTACCACAAAATAATTGCTAACATTCTCTATTTACCCTAAAACATTCATTGTTAATTACTTGGATTAATAACTAAACCACTTGTAAAGTAAATATCGTTCACACACAACTCAAGAGTAGGCCTATTTTTAATTGAATGAGTGCTCAACCTGTTTTTTTAATCATGAAAGTAAAAATCAAGCAAACATCATACAAAAAAAAAACGTTTTTTTTTTACTTTTACTCAATGTAATCATAAGTAATTTTTTATACAAAATGAAGTTTTCTCTTTTGGCTTGAATTAGTCATCAATAACTTTGGAAATGTTTAAATCAACGCTCCTTTCGATAGTCAAAAGAGCTAACGAGGACAACCTCTCCTGGCCGATCCTGGCTAGTTCGTAACAGTATGTTTTCAACCACCGCAAGCACGAAAAAGACCTCTCACAGAATGCTGAGTTCATTGGAATTGTAAAAAAAAAGGTAAATTTAAAAAAATAGAGGGAACACACTTTTCAAAGACTTCTCTACAAAAACGGCAGCTCATTCTTGCATATTTTGGTTTTTTGACTCTTCCATTTTGTAAAAACATCTCAGTTCAGACAGAAGTAGTTCATTGTCCAAAGTGTAATATTTGCACATACTCTACACTGGCTGTCTACGTCAGTTCCACCTAGAACTTTGCTTAAGTGGTTAAGTACATCTAGGCTGTTTTCTTGAAGCCTGGCCTCTATCTCCTGGTTTAGAATGTCAATAACTGGCCAAAGGATTGAATCTTTGTAATACTGTTCTACAGTTTCAAATGGAGCTTTACTCTCTCCCCCAATGTTGGAGGGAATTTTACCCTTTCGTGGCAGCTCGGCTGCTCTAAACCCGCACTTGTCACCAATTTCTGTGCAGTGATACAACAGCTGAGTAAAAAACTCGTCTGTTCTGAAGGATTGTAACACTCATGTGTGCTGGGTTTTTTTTTTTTTTTTTACAGATTTCACAACTTCGTAGGTTAAACTGCTTGCCTGAAGGGTCTTTGACAGTAATTGACATTGTGTTAGAACTCTCCTGAGTAATAGCAAGTCAAATACAAAGTTAAAGTCCTCAATACTCTTTAACAAAGCAGTGGCTTGTCCACTACTATCAGGGTCTGTCTGTGCAATTTCTTGTAGAGTCGTCAGAGTGGTTTCAAAATTATCTAACTAAGAACGCACTGCTTAGACTCGGCAAGCCCATCTGGTGTCACTCAGACTTCAATGTTGCTGTTCCACCACTAAAGTTTTCTGCACTTTTTGAATGTTTTCAAAAACAGCAGGTCGTTTAGTTTATTTCTCAATTAAGTTGTAAAGACTTTGAAGTACAAAGAACGTGTTTCTTATTGAAGTCACGCTTGTGCAACAGCTTACAATGCACAAGTTCAATATATGTGCATTGCAGTGAATGTACATTGCCGTTGGGCCTTCTTGCGTAATTATAGCTGCCACTCCTTTATATGGCCCCTCATGTTCGAGGCCCCATCATAGCACTGAGCACGCAGATTTTTAATGTTCAAGCCCAGTGAAATCAAAAAGTTCTTAAGTTCATTTGCCAGTGTTTCGCAGTCAGTTTTTTTTTAGCACGATAAAACCCTACAAATGACTCCTGAACTTCTAACTTATCATTGACATGCCTCAAGACAATAGCTACCTGTTCGTGCTTTGCTATGTCTTGAGTCTCATCAGCTATAATGGCAAAACTTATCGCTTCACTGCCAGACCCCGAGTTGCACTACCTGTCTTCTACCGTGGTGTGACCCGCGGGCCCACCCCTGTTGCCAAATCTCGCTTTGCAGTCTGCATATTACAGAGTTGCCACTTCCGGACGTCGATATCGCTAATTATAGTTTTTCACGCATATCATGTTTATTTTATTACGTCATGCCTGCTACTCCACTATTTCTATCTAACTTTATATTGTACAAGTTTTAAACACACACTTTATTTTTCTGCTTTAAATCAGGCATGATTAATGAAGAATCAAGAAAGTGCCTTGCTTGTAGAATTGTATTTTCCAATTGTTTGAAAATTATTGAGATTTTTACTTAAAAATTCTGGGGTGGCAAAATACTGGGTTGGACAATTCTGGGGTGGCAACTGCCACCCCCGAATTACGCCTATGCCCTTAAGTAACTGTTGTATCAACTCTTTCGGCTAAGGTTTGCCACTAAGGCATTTTTATAGACATTTCTTATCTCGTAAATTTGTGCTCTGCATTGCGGCGCAAGATATGCTGGAGAAACTCCCGTTTCTCCAACCCATGTGCCATATCACTGCTCCTTTTCAATCTCAACTTCGTAGTTCATGCCTTTTAATTTCTTATTGCATTGCGTTGATTCAGTAAAAAGCAAGTTCAAGGATATATAACAATCATATTACAGTAATTGCAATCAAAATAAGACAAATTAATTGCAATAAAATATATAAAACATGTATCTTTAAGACTACGGCATGTAGTTTAAAGGCAACAAATAAAAACCATAATTATGGCACAAAATAATAAATCATTAAAATAAACATTACGTATATAAGGGAATAAATAACAAATACGAAACATGCAACATAAACAATTGAGATGCAGCTCACAAAAGTAGATTAAAATATAATATAATACCTCAGAAATTTAAATATGCCTCCAATTATGTATTATGCGAATCTCGCTAGATTTATTTCTGGGAAAGATGTTTAATGATTTAACGCGGCCATCGAGTAACTATAGTTGGGGCCGCGGTGGTGTAGTGGTGAGACTACTCTCCTCCACGTAGGTGAACGGGGCTAGATTCCTAGCGGGGTCGCTCTCGGATTTTCGCATGTGGGAATCGTGCCGGACGATGCCGTTGGTCGGTGGGTTTTGTCGAGGATCTCCCGTTTCCCCCGCCCTTGCATTCCGGCGCTGCTCCATACTCATTTCACCCTCATCGGCTCTCAAAACCTCGATGTTAAGAGCCGCCCAGAACTCTCCACTCAACTCGAATAATTATAAAGGTTTTCCAGACACGTCGCGTACAGTCAAATCAAGTTAAGTCTCCCGGCCATCTATTGTTCAACTCCGCGTCTATTTATTGCGGCCCTCGTATTCCCGCACGAGTTTGTTCAGACTTTTTTTTTCTACCCGGGACATATTTTTACGATTGCGACGTGACTGGAGGTGTAAAAGCAACCTCGCGAAATGACCACGTTCCAGGGATTATGTCCTCGGACGGGAGACAGTTTTACTGCCCCCCGCCGACAACCACACATTTCTACTGCCGGAGGCCGTTGGTGCACGAAACGATGGCGTGTCCTCCGGCAGGGACAGTAACATCGGGATTAACTCGTCAGGGAAAGGCCGCATTGCCACGTATAAGTCACTTAGCGTGTAAACAACTGAACATAGGACGGGCACTAGCCTATATGAATAAAACACATGTCACACGCTTACTGCTCGAGACTACTTTCATTCTGCAGTTTATGCAGTATCCATTCCGTCTTGGATTTAGTTTTGTTTCACCGTAGCTTACTTTTCAGATCAGATATTTGAAAACTAGAGCTGACACGCACACAGGGCATACCTTAACACGTATTTTTAAGTCAACGATATTTTGCCCATATTTTTATTCCATCTATAACCATAATGTTATCCTCATTTTTCTCCAGTCTTGCATGCGAAAATTAGACACGCAATCCCATTCTGGTTTCATAAATTCTGTGAAGTAGTTATTCATGTAATAATGATGTTCGCATGTTGGTATTAAATCTTAACAAGCTATGAAGATATACAAATAAGTGTGCAGATATTCAGAAAAATTGATTTATTCAGTTCAGTATCTTGTAACTGCAAGTCTGCTTTGAAGCGGTATTTTAAGAAACTAAGTCAAAAGACTAGTTTGCATTACCTGTTTCAGCATTGCATATCTGTTCTTAATGAAAACGCACCGTTTAGCCATTTACATATTCTATCATTTTCGGGTACGAAATTCTTTGACGTAGGATATTTAAATATTTACGTAGGTACATGTGAACTTAAGTGTAGCACAGGTTTTGATTACTCCCAAAAATGGCAAGTAATCACCCAAAATGCACAGGGGTGAGTCGCTGACGGGAAAAGCTGCATTCCAGTTTATTGCTTTGAGTTTAGAAGCGATGGGCTAAGTTCTGTAGAGCTCCCGCAGTGCCAGGTCTCGGATACGTGAAATATGCCCTGGCAGACGGCACCTTTAATTCTTTCTCTGCTCCTGGCGATATATATGGCCCGATGTGAAGGCTGTTTTGGATTAAAGATGCGCCGGTTCTAATTAATTGCAGCCAAGCCTATGTTATCTAAACCCACAGGCGCTTTTAAGAATCATAATTTTTTTCTAATAGCTTAATGTGTAATTATTTGTGTATTTTGTTTCAATTCCTCTGTATTTTGTTGCCCAGTATGTACCACGTATATGCGATGATGGATGTAATTAGCGTACATGACAATGCAAACGGACTGTAGTGTTGCATTTTGTGTGTAAATAAATTAATAAAAGTGTATTTTTCAGTTTATAAATACATCATGTTCCCGAATAAACTAGCGTTGCTTAAAGTGTGGGCAGTACATGAAACCAGGAAATCAATCAAGCGTGTAAGTTACGGGTTTGTTCGCGAGCTTGGACCTCCCGAAATGTGGCTTACGGGCACTCATATGCCTCGCATGGCTCTCATTGTAAGCAGTTGTCTATTATGATTAAAATTAACTATGGAATATTACAATGTAAAACTTTTTTCAGGGTATATATGAAAGAATTTATTTTGTTGCCAATTTATAAATTGTAATTGAAACATGAATGTGGTCGTTGAAAAGTGCTAGTCAGTAAAAATCGCTGTAAGTCTCCTTCGATATTTATTTTTCTCTAAAAGGCCGTTTAAAAATATATTGTGGTAACGCTGTGGCTTGTCTGAACAGGTAGCTGCACTAAAACCCTTCGTCACCGCTGAAAATTATTAGGAATCAGAACATAACGTCAAGCTTGTTAACGCTATTATTTTACGTCGCCGTCGCAGTGCTCCTTGTGGCCGGACGTGACTCTGAAGTCTCCTTAACAGGTTAGAGGGATTCGAGAAAGGGAATGGATGGAGTAGTGTTTAAAGTTTCTTCACACTTGATAAATCAAACTTTTCAAAAATGATCCCATGTATGACGTGTTTGGTAGTATTGTGCATCGCAAACGTTATGTACGTCTGTTAACATAAAATATTCTTATTTTTTATTAAATCGAACTTTTACTTATATTTGTAAATTATAATTAATTTGTAATTAATATGAATAAAAAAAATGAGAAAATATTTTGTTAATTCCTATTGAGTGGGCACGAATGCGGTGTAAGTGTCCATGTGGTGTAATTGTCTATAACTTAGTTAAGCTTCGTCTGCATGAGCGGAGGAATATCCTGCTAGTTGAACTTAAGCAGGGCTTCAGAAAACTTGTAAGTAACCATGAATGGATTACACCCCTCGCGTGTACGGCGACGGCAACACGTCGGATAGCTCCAGGCAGGTGTGAAAAGTTCGCCGCAGCAGGGCGCGGAGAAATCGTTGTAATCGCACGTTACGGCGGCCTGTATCGGCGCGATCTGCTGGAGGGAGGAGGGTGTTATGCTCGCGAGAATTATCACTCGTCCGGCGGCTAGTTGAATTGAAGGCTCTCTCCTGCAAAGAGCGGGGGCTGTATGGGTTCACGTCGTCGATGTGCCACTTCGATCTGCGGATGTGGGGCGCGCCTCTGGCTGATTGCCCACCCCCCTCTCTTCATCTTCCTCCACTCCCCGGCGAACTCTTCATTCGGGTTGTCTCCTCCGCGGCTCCCGGTGACACTTTGAGGGCCGCTCTTAAGTACTTAGCTCAAGTGGTCGTCTCTGTAGATACGCTGTTTGGGGTTAACTATAGCACTTTGTAAACNGGGGGGGGGGGGACGTAACTGCGTACACGCCGTGTAAAAACGTGGAACATGGTACACTCTAAATGTGAATCCGTGAGTGTGTCTCTTTTTCAATCAGTTAACAGTACCTGACTTATTCAACAGCCAATTCAATGAATTTAACTGACGAATCAGTGAAAAAAATGCTAGTTTTCCTTCACTTATTGATTCGGAGACATTTTCCACTGATTCATCAGCCATTTTTTTTTCACCGTTTTTCAGTGATTTGTTTTTTGACTGATTGAACGTTTAAACAGCGTGTAAATATGGCAGTCAAACAACGCGCAAAAATATGGCGGTTTAAAGACTTGTATCAAGCGAAATAACTATGCATAAACTAATAAAACCAATTATAAAATATGTTTAGTCTTTCAAAATACCATTTTACGAGGTAACATGAACATTCAATCCTTATTCTTTTTTTACGTCTTTAATTTCGTTTTCATGTAGGATCATCACAGCGTTCTGCTTGAAGGTTTAAATTGCATATAATGTGGCGAAGAGTGCACTCGCATGTACTATTCTTTTTAACAATCCTAACGTTACCAGTTAAACTATAAACGAAAAGAAAAAGCATACATTTTAAAACTACACACTTTCGATTAATTATGACCTACAATATTCTAAAACCGAAGTGGAGATGGTGTGTGTTGAATACCAACCAACTGCGGAAATTCTTTTACTTTTTTTAATTATGCGAAACTGCACAATATAAATAGTAAACTATCGTAAATATGTTTATTTCTCAATAAAAACACTTCGCCGCTGCAGTTGGCCGTCACTTGAACAATGAAGTGAAATTGTTTCGCGTCACTTGAACAATGAAGTGAAATTGTTTCGCGTCACTTGAACAATGAAGTGAAATTGTTTCGCGTCACTTGAACAATGAAGTGAAATTGTTTCGCGTCACTTGAACAATGAAGTGAAATTGTTTCGCGTCACTTGAACAATGATAGTTTTACACTGATTCGAATTTAGTGACCCGGGTTGCGAAGAGGATACGAAATTTATTTTGGCCAGCCGTTTTGTCTCTGCAACCCCACGAATCGACATAGCTAGAGTATGATCGTGTGCGGGGCACCGCGCCAGCTTTCGCAGTGCTGGGACGAAGGTAGTAAATTTTGCATGGTATAGTTCCACACGTGATGCATCATTTCATTACTCTTCACATCAATACATGCCACTCTACAGTTTCAACATAAAACAGAGCTAGCTGTCCACAATAGATGTCCACAACATTTTGATAGACTGGCATTGTATTGCGAATGTAACGTCTAAATTTATGGCCAGCGCAAGTTCACGTTCCGTGTTTTAAACGTATTAGATTACGAATTTGCATATTATTAACAAATCTACGATCCTAACCATTCCACTGCACAACTAAAGTGAGAGGGTCCATGGCAATGTTAATTTTGCACACGGTGGAGGAATAAACAATGGCAGAGAAAAAGATTCTAAGCAGAGTTTCCAAAAGTGCTCGGTTGACCGTGAACGGCCAATAATTTTAATTACAACCTTGAAAAGTAAAACAGCAAGGTCGGATGATTTGGGGGGTGGGGGGATGCAGTCCTCTTTGGGTCCCTCCATATTTTTCTGCTAAAGACCTTGAGGGGCATGTGTGGACTCCCTCTTCAGAGTTGGCGGGGGAGTATTCTCGCAGTAATTTTTTTTTTTTTTTTTTTGCCGGTGACCAGTGCAGTTTGTGGCCTTATCGCGTGTGCATTTCTCCGCGAAGGCTCTCCGCCACGCAATTAGTCACACCGATGCGCGCGCAAGTGTGAAGGGCGAGGCGACAGCTCTCCTGGCGGGCGAGACTGCACCTCCGCCAGATAATCAGAGCAGTCTCGTGTACAAGACACGCAGCGAGAGTANCCCCCCGTCTTTATTCCATTATGTATCGGGTCAATAACGTAGGTTATGAAAAACACTTTTCGGTTGGGGACTGTCGGCGTCACAAGAATACACAGTATGTATAACTGTCAGAAAGGTAATCTGTTCTTTTGACAAAAGAACTTAACAATTAGATATATTAGCAATTTTATCACTAAATTATTAATTCTGTTGTATTTCACTTAAAAAAAAGTAATTCTTGGATGCGCAGATTGTACTAGTAATAAACACACCTTGCAGTGTTTCGTCGCTAAGGGATGGCCACAGTACATTCTTCATAACAACAGATGTTAGAATTCAAATAACTGAATTCGGAGTTACGCAGTAAAGCTGTTGTTTAAACATTGGCACTTCCTTATATCAGGAAAAACTAACACATTTATACCGTTTGGGGACTATTAAGTGCCCTAGCGCTACCAGTATGCAGTTTGTTGCACCACACCTCGCATTTCAACTTGACACTCTGAGATTAAGGCTAAGTACCGTGTCTTTATCGAAGTTCGAGGACCTCACATTGAACAGCTCCTGTAGCGCAATTCAAAGGAGAGCAAGCTAGACCAGTTAACCAACAGAAAAATTAAATTACTGGAAACATGAGAGTTTTAGATTTCCTCTCTGTAACGTTCTTCCACCCAGGAGTGATGATTTAAACACTGAAGTTGGTTCTATTTTAATTGTGGCACGGTTAGTTTCCGAACATGAGATTTAATTTAAAACATATAACGCTCGGCCCACTCTACAGGCGCCAAATCTAAAACAGGGCCGATAGCTTAAATTTAGCGGCGAGCCTGGTATTTGCAGCTCGATTTTTCATTGGGTTTGAATTAAATTTACAGTTCCTTTCGGTGGCGTTCTAAAACGTTATTCCGCTAGTAAACTTTTTTCCCTGGCTGTCCTAAAACTAATATTTTGGAAAAGAAAGAATTTGGGGAAAGGGACATCTATTTTGGAATTAACGTTGGTTGCTTAATCAGTACATATTTGTAAACACAGAATGCTGTTTACATCATGTTCGTTCCAAAACCGTTTACTTTTGCTTTCCTCAGCTGTTACTCTGTTACTTTACTCTCGGAGTAACGTTTTGGAACGCCGCCTTGGAGTTTAATTGCCAATGTTGACCAGTAAATTGAACCAGATACCGAAAAACTCTTCTAGTGAAGGAAAACTGTTTCCAGTCAACTTAATGTAAAATAAGAAGTTCTTTTATAATCATACTCCGCGTTTGATCATCAGTATATTTTTTACGGAGTGTAACACAGCAAAACTGGCGAAGTCAGTCAAGTACTCTTAATCTTAAGATTTAGAAAAATTATTTAATAAAATACTTTTCTGGAGGATGTAAAATGTTTTGCATAAAAATTAACAACATATTTACAAAGACTGCAAAGTCCATTTTTAATTGTCTGAACTAAAAACTTTACGTTTGTATTGTACACTAGCTGTGCCCGCAGCTCCTCTCGCATGGACTACAAAATTATTGTTTAGATTTTTTTAAAAATTAAGTTGAATTTTACTTAAAGGTTAATCTTCTATACTCTATACATATTTTAAAACTCAACGTCTCGGTTAATTAAATGCTAAACACACTTATTAGTATTTATCTGTTATAGATAGATGTATATGCTACCGCGGAGTTTTTTTTTTCAGGTATTTTTATTCTAGACAATTCTTTACTACATGATATTGTCCCATTTTTAATGGTTTAGACAGCATATTTCAAGAGAGCGCGCTGGTGGCAAACTTTTTTCTGGCTTGATTCACTATTATCGTTTGTAAATTTGTTGAGATTTTCTCGGGATAAAAAGTAGCCTATGTCACTTCCCGGCCCTCCAACTATCTCTCTGCGAAAAATCATTTCACTCCGTTGCGACGTGAAAGGACAAACACTTTCGCATTTATTATATTAGTAAGGATTGGAGACTTCGTGAAAGGAACGGGAACGTAAAGTCACATGCTTTAAGTTTTACATTGTGTAAATGCCTAAAGAGAAGGGCCTCAGTGTCGGCACGATAGCTCCAAGAGCACACGGAAGTCACTAGAGCTACTTTGGGTCAGGTCAGGGAAACAAACGTAAAAAAGCAGAGAATCTTGATTTCGTTTCTTCTGCAGTATTATTTATTTTTAACGGCAAATCATACATCCCAATGTTAACAATATTTTTTAATAAAGGTCTCCCCTTCTCCGCTAAGATAACCAGTCGCTGACACCAATGGCGCGAAATTTATTTTTATGCTTTCTTGCGGGACCCAACTGTCGGGACGTGTGATGTTTCTAGGTTCGCGGGTGGCCAATGGAATCGCACAGACTGACGGTCGCTTTAGCCACTTTCCGCGCACAAGTGTGCTCAATCGATGAGATCGACTGTTCATTCCATTTCCCAACTCCTACTTCAGCGTTTTTGCTAGTTTTTTTTTGTATTAAATTTTTCTCGCAGTTAAAAACGATAATTCGTAATTACGCGTAGTTGAAAAATGCGGCACAGTAGAATTGAAAAGTTCTGTTTTTTTATAGTCCGGGAATTCATTTTTTTTTCGTACGCTTATAAAATAGTACCAACGTTACAATGCCTGTTATTTTTTTTGTAAAGTATACAAACTGTAATTATAATTATACAGTATGTAGATATATGCCTATATATAAGCATTTTTTCAAACACTGTGATTTAAAAAAACGTTAAAAAAAACTATAACATAAATGTTATTCTGCCGTTATGGGTTGAATGATTAGTTTATCAGATTCCAACCTTAATTTAAATTGTCAGATAGAGAGAAACCATTATGGAAAGACTGCGTTTACCTTCATATTGTAACAAAACATACCACGATGACATGGCTATAATTGTCACTTTTGCCCTCTATAAGATGTCCATAAATTGTGAACACCTAACGACAGAAGAAGCGGGCAGAAGCTTGCGCTGTGGATATTTCCTATCGCTTCCACCTCAGAATTTGCCACTTTTTTCGTCTTGGGGTGCGGGACGAACGTCACCGTTTCCAGAGATCTAGCTTTATTTTGTTTGAAGCTCATGCTAACGCTTCTCCCCCTCCCCTCCTCAAAGTATTTCAGTCGTTTGTAATCTTTGTGGGGAGCACAACAGTTTTGATGCTAAATGTAAAAACGACCACACGAGAAAGTTGCACTGCAGAATGTGGCCTTGTTAAATACGTGTCGGTCGTCATATAACTCGTCTAGGAAGCCAGAAATATGGTGTTTTTACATACGATCCATCACACGTACAATGTCTACTTGAGCTCGGCTACGGATCGTAAGGCAAGTAGGCGGTAGATTTCCTAGGCCGCTAGACATTGAGCAGAGCTTCTGTTTGCAGTTTTCTTCAGATCTGTTCAGCGTGTCTGTCCACGAATAATATCTACGAAACAGTTCACGTTCTTAGACTTCATTATTTTTTTTTTCAAAATGAAAAGGGCTAAAACAAAAGTTTTAAAAATCATGTAAAGTATAGGTACGAAAGCTGGGGTATGGGATGTGCATGCTACCATTTCTCTATACTGCACCGTAAAATGGCAAGTTCGCCATTGAAAGTCTGATAAAAGGAGAGTTGCCAACTGACAGACTTCACGTAGATTCAAAGTTCCTGCGTAGAGTTCCAGTACGCAAAAGGTTCCAGTAATTTAATTGTCTGCCGTTGTTGGTTTGCAGTTCGTTTGTGCGGCATCGCATCCTTCATAAACACCTCGATATTACGTCCACTAACTTCGTAGCAGACACTAAGTTTCCACCAGATGTGGACTCTCATCCAAATCATTATCCATTCGGTCCCCTCTACAAGCTCTAAAAGTATTCTCGATAGGAATTACTAAACATCTCGTACATCCTATGTAGTTCATAGGCCATTGCTTGGATTTGAAACACAAGATCCCGTTAAACTGTTGAGGTATATTTCGGCGGAATCTAGTCTTTGGTGAGACGCATCTTGAATGGATTTGTTTCAAACTCCCGCTACAATATATTTGCGTTTTGTTCCGGCTTTTAGTGCGTGACTGTGTTGCCCGTAGCGGTATGCCTCCTCTACGCATCAGACGTACAAAATACGTCCTGGAATGTGGCACTCCTTTATCACAAACAATAAGTTGTACATAGGCTTTGTGTCTGCTGGTCTGTGATACAATCCAGTTATTACCTAGAGCAATAGCATGGTTGACGAATCAGTTACCCCCAGATTGCAAGGCACTGTGCCTTGCAGTACTCAATACCAGTTAAATTTTGCCTTCATGTGCAATGTGTAGACATTTGTCTGTAGGCTATTCACGGTAAACTGAGCACTTTTGAAAGTCCAACTGAGGATCTACTTGTCACGTTGTGCATTCTTCCGCCAAATGTAAAATTAACATTGCCATGGACCTGATCAATTTGTTCATGCGTCGGTCAAGGGAGACTGCAAAATTATTGGAGAAGTAAATATTTTACAAATCTGCTAACTCTTGCACGTATAAAAAAAAAAACAACACAAATAAATAAGTTCGGTATTTACAAATTTTTACCAAGCAATTTTGTAAATTATACGTTGAGACATGGAACTACTTTCCTTCAGTCGTTACCCCCATTACTGGCAAGGCAGTCAGCATATCCGTTAAAATATATGAAGTAGGGGCAGTGAAATTTTTCAAACTCAGATTTCAAAAGTGCGCAATTAACCGCAAGCTGCCTGTACACGGGGGAGCGACTCTGAATGAAAGTTCGTCGTCGGGGCACGGGAGTAGTTTGCAGTCAGTGATGGGATGGTTCACTTGCTCCTGTATACTTCGGCCGTAAGGTCGTCTTCGCTGAAGACGCCGCCGTTGAGTCACTGTTGACACACGACGTCGCTATACTCGCTCGCGCCAGGCGGCTCTCAGCTGCCACATCTGGCTGGGAGAAGTCGTGCGCACTTGCACGACACACGCCCGTGCGATCGTCGCATGTGTCTCGATGCAGCCGGCACGTCTACGTCAATCCCTGAAGTAATTTGCACGTTGTGCTTTGGTGTTTAAATTGTAACTTAAGGGCCCCGTCTACCTAAATCTATTTTCCGAGAAGCGCTGAAGAAATTGGGTCGACGCTGCCACCCACCTAAAGTGCGCCATCGCCTCTACTCGCAAGGCTCTAGACTAACATGCAGTGTATAGGCTATTCACGCTACAATGAGCGCTTTTAAAATAACTCTAATTTGGAATAATAGCCCATAAGTATATTTTATTTTAGCCTTAGACGTCAACTTACGAATGTGGTGGAATATATACACTCTGTTAATTAGTTACATGTCAATATATATTTAAAAATGCGGTTAAAGGATAAAAAATGTTTGAAAGTAAAAAGTAACTAGAGCGTCGAAAGTGCTCACTTTACCGTGAACAGCCCATACTCGTGCTGCGTGTACCTATGGTACTTAAAGCTGTTGCCCTATAATTTTATTGGCGGGTAAAGCTTAGCAAAATTCAATGCAGAACCTGCGAGTATTTTATGTATCTGTCCCTCATATTATTATTATAAACATCGCTTTGAAAAAGTTGTTTCTCGCTATGTTGGAATGTTCCGAAATGGTGTTTATAATGTGGGTGATGTCTTGGAAGCACTGAAAAGTCCTTATCTGACGTGCATTCTTTTCGTAGATCAGCACATTGGGCGCACATTTAAATGTGTATTTCGAACACACTGCAGTTCACTTCAAACGCCAGGTAGGCGGAATCTTTAACACATCGTATAACAGTGGAGTTTCTGTGACCAAAGGTCTTGCTGGTGTGAGTCTGCTGGCAAGTTATGGCTCCAAGGACAAAGTATTTAGACACAGACAGGGGGTCTCACGACAGTAGTGAGAAAGATGTGAACCGAGACGGACATGTAAAGTCGTGCGCGTCGAATTGTAAATAAAATACTCAAAACATACACAAATACTGTAATTTTTTGTATTCAAAATCACAGACAAGTAATTATTTACGCAGCAACATGAGCAGTGGTTATCAGACAGAAATAGGCACTCGGGCAATCAGGAGCGGGGGAAAGACTCGACATTCGCCTAGAGCGCTTTCAGAAAACCGTGCAAAACCTGTCAGGATGGATTAGGCGGAGAATCAAACCCGGGTTCTCCCGAATGCGACTCTTGCGCGTTACCACTGAGCCACCTCGCTTGGCGAGGCTGAATCAGGCCAGGAATATCTCGTTCTTGGGGTCGTAGATAGGAAGGCAGTTGTGCTTAACGTCTCGTCGACAGCGAGGTCATTAGAGACGGTATTTAGGAAGGAATCGGCTATGGCCTTTGTTAGGGACCCTTCCCAGCATTGGCCTGGAATGATTTCGGAAACCATGGAAAACCGAAATCAGGATGGCCGGACCGGGAATCGAACTCGGGTCCTCCCGAATGAGAGGCCAGTGAGTTACCGCTGTGCCACCTCGCTCGGTCTTGGTGTCGTAGTTTGGTGGTTCTTTCACCTTCTGTGTGCGACCGCTGCAGAATCACCTGGCCGCGGGGTTTGCATGCCTGCAGTCACGCTGCTCCGATCTTAGCATGAGATCACCATCACGGGTAATTTAACTTGGTCGTGACAGCAGATGTTCTTCGAGAAGAGAATTCCCCTTTACCCTGTGTTGTCCTTGCCGAGCAGGAGATCACAAGCGTGGCGTCCGTGCGATGTAACAAACGAGCGGGATTGTATTTGCTTGTCACGAATATTGCAGTTACATATGCACAGAAACGAGGCGCAGATGTAAGACTGCTACAGATTCAACCGAAAGGAAACCCTCTTACAATTTTCAACTGCAAGAAATTTAGTGAAGAAATGGACGAATTTTCGGGGCTACAGCATCTAATCAAAAGTAATGTTGGAGAGGCTCCACATCCACATTCAGCTGCGGCCGAACGTTTGCTGGTACACAGTTCCGGGCAGAGATTATTGGGCATGTTGACTGCAGTAGGAGTTTTCAAATCGGACATTATCAAATTAGATGTCTTTCCTGGCATGGAAAGCAGAAGGAAATTGCACACATTCAAATATCAGTTTTTTCAGGTTAGTAACACCGTTCTGTCGGAATTATATACATTAAGAGAGTACAGATGGCACTAACGACCCATCTGATTGCTCTGCCAGTATCTGACCTTGTAAACTGATGGCTACGTACATTTGGTACGTGTACAGCTTCAACTTTTTTCTTCTCTGTGCAAGGACTGCACAATGTGGCCGTAATCAGTTTTCCTGCTGGTGGAGTGGCGAAGAGGGGTGGAGGTCGACACACCTACCCCATCCCTACCACCTTCCGTACGCTGTTTTAATATGCGATGCAATATAGCGATGGGTTCGGGATTAATATCAGGCCCGCTGTCACTCTTGGCTCGCTGTAATTTGTGTCGATCCGCTAAGCCGACCGCTTCCCTGTGGCGCCACGAGGCGGGACGTGCCTCAACTAACAAACACGTACCTCTGCGCCAGATGGCAATGTCATATTTCCTCCCTCGCTTCAATTGGGACATGTTACACGCAGCAACTGTGAAATCCAGTAGCGTGTTACTGTAGAGATATACTGTCAGTGTATCAGTAATAAATAATAAGGAAATATCACTTGAGCAGAACATCGCCATCAATGCTCTAACAGGCTGTTCACTGTCAAGTAAGCACTTTCTAAATCAACCTTTGAAAAATGTCACTGCCCGTTAACTCCAGGTCTTCTGCCGTACACATTGGCAGCAGTCAAGTTGGCAGCGAATTAAGAAAATTAGTTCAATGTCTCGGCTTTGGATTAAAGTTTGAGGCGGTCGCCTAGTGAGGGTTATGTTTATGAGGCGAAAATCGATTAAACTCTACGGGCGACGCCGACAGGCGTATGTAAAGCAGGCTTGCCTCTTCCCTCTAGGCGCTCAACTCACATTTAGTCTTTCCGCCGGCGACTCGCCTGAACGCGACATTTTAAGCGGTGATCCTGTTGCAAAGTTTAATGCATACCTCTTAACGTAGTTTCGTATGTATACAGTCCGTATATTTTAAGATGACAGCAGTCTGATACACCCGTATTTAGTTTTGGAGGATTGTGCGACCATAAGCGACAAGTGTGCGAGGACAGCAAATACGACGAGCCAGCGGAGCGCCGAGTGGCGGTGACCAGCCGGAGTGAAGTCTGCGAACTGGCGGGCGGGACTATTGAATTGGATGCGCGAGTGTGAGATGTGTAATGTTGACAATAGACAGATTGCGAATTAAATTTACAAACATTATCATATTTGTGATCGCTTTATTTTTTTTATAAGATCCGTGGTCTCTTTTAACACAAGTTTCCCGCCAACCCTTTTTGTTTTTTTTTTGGTTTCATACCTTTATTGGCTACTTCTTCCAAACATTTGCATCGGAAACAAGATTATATTATTTCCATTTGATTCGTAAGTAAACACCGAATCCACCCTGACCTTCACGCAATAGTTTTATCAGAACTTAGCACTGCAATAACATATCATTATTTCTAAGTCAACTGTAGTTTTTTTCAGTTTTAAATTCCGCCCTCGCACCCGGTACGTTGGGTGAAGTGTGCAGGTGGTATAGTTTCGGAACGCATTCAAACCATTGTTAGTTTCGAAAGCCTCGTACCGGGCGAACCCTTCGGCATTGACGGTATTTGTGTGCTAACTTCCTGACTTCTTACGGATGTTTTTTTTTGTTTTGTTTTTGCGAAAACAACTTTTGTAGTGATTTGATGTGTTAATTCTATCGCTTCCCATATTGCTCCTATATCATACTTGTGGCTGTGGGGGGTGATAACAACAATCCTTGTATGGTATAGATGCCACAGTTAAGTTTGCTGCACGGACATACCTAACGAATTTGGCAGACGTGATTTCAATCTGCAAGGTTAATGGTGATGGTCATTTCGTCATAAATTGGATGGAGTTACACTTGCTGGGCTATGATTAACGTACTACTTTTGAAGTTTAGCTTTTAAAATAAATCCTTGTCCGCATTTTATATGTTTTAACGTGAATTCTTACCAACACAGCATGTCTAAGCGCTGTATAAAAATACTAGAATGAGATTTGAACATAGTGTGTTTCATTGACTCCTTAAATTTTTATACGCACTCAATTTGTTTGTGCAATTTTTTTTTAATACACGCTACACTAATTTTTAAAAGCCAAAATTATAAGAACCAGTTTTGTAATTCTTTTTTTGCTTTGAGACAAATGATTTTGTAATTATTAGTCAGAAATGCTATTCCTGGTGCTGCAACACCTGAAAACTAAGTTTGAGACATTATTGTTGCACTTGAAAAACTTTCATTATTCCACAGACGTATCACACTTCAAAAAATAGAAATAGGCGAACGGTGTTTTTGATGAAGAGTGCCCAACTCCCCTGCCATTGTTTTGTACGCGTCAAGTTTTTCAACGTTCCTTGGTTAAACCAGTAATTGGCACATTAAGACCGGTATACCGCTGTTTTACAGTGCCACGCTATCAGTAGACTGTTCATAGCAGATACTTAACTGTATTATTGAGACACACAAACCTTCCCATTTGTTTCCCCGGTGGGAAATTAGTCTTATCACGATGTTCAAAAACCTTCTCCGAAGCTGAAACGGTAAAAATTTCTTGGCTTTTGGTAATCAGAAAATAATATGGAATTATTTGAGAGCTCACGTCCTTAAAATGTATTGTATTCACCTGAGGGGTGAAACAGTTCGTGGGGGATGGAGGTTTTGATAAAAATAAAAGAATTAATTTTATTTTTGTGTTCGCACAACCAATATTTACAACATTTATCTAACTCCACTGTTACGCTTGTTATTCTTAGTGAGCGCAATATTTGTCTGTCACAATTCTAATTAAAGTCTTTCTCAATGTGTGTGTACTGGTTAGTCACTTATTTCACACTCATTATTTACACATGTTCAGTCTGTCTATTACCATCATCCAAGAGTCTCACTCTCGTATCCAGTTCGATAGTCCCGCTTTCCAGTGTCTCTACTGCACCGATGCTTGAGGTCCGTAGTTCTCATTCCCGCTGGTCACTCTCGCCGCCACTAGACGCTCTGCTCGCTCGTCGTTTAGCTCGTCTCCGCGCACCCGTCGCTTAAGATCGCACAATCCTCAAAACTCAACTCTCGATAACTGTCAGCTCGGGAGCCAGTTCTCCACACTTAGTCACGCTGAGACACTGAGGCATTGAACCAGAACATTCTTTCATATAACCACAGAGATTCAATCCGATTGTGATCAGGGGCGCGCGAGTTGCGATTCGCTTATCGTGGCGGTACGCAGCGATACACGTGGTTGTGAGGCCTTTGAGAATCGCCGCGCACACTCAGGTTATTTTCGTGACCACACACACCTCCGCTCTAGTGAGGAGGACGTGGCAAGGAAAACGACGAAGAGCAGACACACGTAACAGTATTTTAATGGTATAGAAGTTTTCGCATGGCGACCCTAGTTCATACTCCGGATCTTAGCATGTACCGTCTGCACCAGCGATCACATTTGAAATATACACCGGGAGTTTGAAGCTTATTTGTTACTTTTTGATTTGAAAGTGTCGTTTTAGTGCAGAGGTTGTGATTGACACTATTTTACATTTTATGGCGGCATGAAATGGCTTAGATTTAACTTGTATTGACTCAGAGCTACAAACGTACTGGTAACCGATTTTGTTTGCTCGTTAAGATCATGGGAAAATAAAACCACATGTAGACCGAAATACAGCCCTTATGCAATAAGTACCCAAACAGGGATTTTAAAACGTACCGTACGCGTCTGGGAACGAATTCGGTATTGCACTTGCGTAAATTTTCTGCTGTGGACATAGAGGCCATGCCAAATTCGAATGTTATACGTTATAAATTCTCATCTTTTTACGTGTTACAAATTTGTTTCATATTTATTTGAACTTATAACTGACGATTCATCTCAAATTGTATCCTATTCTGTACATTATCTGAGCTTTAGGTACGCAAGCCTTCTAAAGGCACCCGAAATCCTTCGTTAAACTAGGGATAAATGTCGTAAAGACGCGGGCGTTCTCTTTTTTTCGTTGTTAGCACATTTCACTCTGCTTTGCATAAACCGCGAATAAATTTCACAACGGTCCCGATTTGCACCTCTTGCGAAGCATATTAAAATGAACAAATTTGTTTCAAGCATCCCCAGTATGTAACAAGGGTATGAACATATTTATGTTCATACTCTTGTTCACATTTGAACATATTTGAGCCGCTGGTCACAAAATAAGTAAATACCTGCCCAAGCAGTGTTAGTTTGTATTAAAATTCCCATGGAATTACTTGAAATTAATGACTATGACGACGACTGTCGCTTAATGCCGTAAGCTCCGGACATTGTTCTTTTGAAATAAATTTAATATTTTGGCATCCTGGAATAATGCCATTGTTCTTAACGTAAAACTATATTTAGCCAAATTATCAACGGTTGTTTCCTAAAATTACAGTTGACAGAAGCGGTTTTTCCTCTGTTTAAAATTTCTTAAAATTTCGACCGTGTAACAGTAATGCATTTCCAAAAATGTTCACAGATGTTTAAGTAGATTTTAAGTTAATTCTTTTCATAATAAAATGTTCTAAAAAATAGTTTTTATAAAATAAATTTTACTTTCGAAATTTTTTTGATATGAACTAAGACTTACTCGAAGGCCTACAAAATCGTTTTTGTTGGTTTTATCGCATATCTTGACTGAGATCATTTTTAACAGATAAATGTAAAAAAAAATAAGGCTTGATAATTAAAAAAAAAATATATTTGATCGTACGTAATTCAGGATTTTACAGACAGAAATGAAATTTGGATTAAAATAGGGCCAGATTTGAAATATTTTAAGAATGTTTTTATATGTCGTAACAGTTCCTTGTGGGTCTCATTTAGCCAGGTGTGCGCCATTCGTATTTTCAGTAACTTCGCCTGGTTGACATTTACTTATGTAAGTGATTTGTTTTGCTCTCGTATTTAAACATATCAATTGACAAAAATGCTCTCGCCTTATACAGATATCCAAAGCAATGTGTTCGCTGTAACGTCAGTTTATTTAGCGGCACGCATGTCGCGCGCGCAGGTGGTCCAGGGAAGCTTACTCGATGATGCATTTTTTCCCCTCTTCAGCCGTATGAATGCGTAAGAACGTGCCATGACTGTGTCACTACTGGTAATCTGTCGGCGTGCTTTTGTGAAGTGACTGTTGACACGGCGTTGTTGTGTTTACAGAGCAACACCTGGGGTAAGAAAGAAAAAGAATGAGTAATCCCATAATACTAAGCTATAGGCCGTTCTGTTTATTTCATTCCAGGTTCATTTCAAAGGAACATAAACTTAACAAAAAAAAAAAAGGCTATATAAATTATTGCCTCCCCCCTCTCCAAATCAAATAGGACCAACACCGCCAAAATGTTTTCTAAAAGATGTATAGAATCGTTGGATGTTCTATATAAAAACCAGTGCGCGATTTGGGAATCATCTGGAGTTGAAAGTTACGGTTGTTCCCCACTCAGTTTTCAGCACGTATTGCCTTTTTGACTTCTCAGTGTGTAAACATCACGTTCTCGCTTTTGAATACTTTTGTGCGATATTAATTTGACAACATGCCCCCATGCGATAGATCGACACTTGGTCGAAGTTAGCCGTAAGGTTTTAGGTTACCTTTGAAGAGCTATCTGTGAAGAGGATGAATCATTACTGGAAAAAGAATAACAAGAGAAAATTAAAGCCAAGCTACGCAGAATATTCTTATTGCAAAATAAATTCTGTTAAAGATCGTAACGTGACTCTAACATTACCATGATCATTTTACGGCGTACGGACTTTAAAACGGGAAGGCTTTCGAAAGCACACATATAGCCTATTCAAGTTATCTTCAAACCTTTGTATCACTCCATGTATCACCTGTTTGTTTTCTAAGTTGATCATAAATCACAAGCATTTTATACTTAGCACAGTATTAAAGCATTTTATTTTGTTTAATAATTTCGCTTTTATTTTATGTTAGAATTATAATATTCATTTCACATTTTTAAAATGAATTTAATATCGAGAGAAAATAGGCAAGTTCGCAATGGCTACTATGAAATAGTTCTTAAATAACGTATTATTAAAATGAGTTTTATTTACGTATAAAAATTATTCATGTATAACTGTTTGCCTGGAGCACATATACTACGCGTCGTCCTCTTGGTGTTTTTTTTTTCTAGAATTTTTTGAGTTTTGTTTAAATGTAGCGGAAGGATACGCAATGAGTAGTCTAAAAAAGTAACTTCAGCAAGGCTTCAGAAAAGCGGGAAGTAACCATGAATGGACTATATGGCGTACGTCTTTTGGCAGTTGAAAGTAACAACGCTCACGTTGTCTTCAATAATTTTCGGATGCACCGTATTATTTGAGCACCCCGAAAAATTGTCATTTACTTTTCATAGTACCAAGAATTTTTTTCGTAGTTCATTAGTGTACACGTCAGTATACCAAGAGTCACACAGCCCATAATTTCGCTGTATTTTCCTCCTATGCCATTTAATTGTTATACATTTATATATGATTGAAAGCATTTGAAAAATACTGACTTTACAAAGGCTGAGACGCCTTACTTTCTAGAATGAATTGAATTATTTTTCATCAGTTAATACATAAGTATTGGCGTATTCTTGTCACAATGCTTGCGTTTTTACATTGAGCTGCACAGAACAAATCCTATGGCGAGTTTATTTTGAAGGTTACATTTCAAAATGTAATCAAGCAATATCCAAGCATAAAACTTCAACTGCATTAGATGGTTGTGAAAAATACACTGTGATCTTAATATTTAACGGAGTAACAGCCACACATCAGTGCAAATGGGCATGTAAAACGGGTTCGAGGCTTACCATGTAATCATCCTGTCACCATTTATGACAGGATTTTACGAACGACACCCACACTCGAAGCTTTCACACGCTTTTGGTGGGGGGAATTTAGTTTGCCCCACCCCCTCCTCACCAGTGCCTGGCATCTCTGAAGGTGGACCCAGTTGTTCAAACAGCATTATCAGGTGTTTGAACACTGGGCGGCGAAGCTAATTCGTGATACCGGAACGCGTGCTTCCTCTGATAAGAGCTCTGTCTACCTGTGAAATGTTAAGCCAATGAGATTAATCCCGTGTGCTCGGTATTTAACATTCCTGCCCAAGGCGGAGTCCGCGGAGGGTCCTCTAAGGAACTGGCTGTGGTCTTTGTTACATCCTCTTGAAATCCCCGTCATACTTGGCTCAGTCCAAGGTTGCAGCAGAGATAAACATCGTCAGTGACAGTCAGTCATTGGCTGGCTGGTCAGTTCAGTCTTGACTGCGGCAGAAAGTTGTTCCATGGCTATTTTGTAATTTTGAAGGACAAACGTGGTAATTTATTACTTACAGTCTTTTAAATTTTAGAATATTAAACTTGTGTGCGCATATGCAGTGTGTTATATGCCTGCAGCTTGGAATATTATTAATTTTTGTTTTATGGTGCGTTGTGTAAGGTGGCGAACACGGTGGGTCTGAATAGTCTTGCCGACGTGTCGGAAAACATCAAAGAAAAACTCTTAGAAATCTCTCTGAAGAGTGACAATTATTTAATAAGTGTAAATAAATAAAATTGATTACAAATAATACAGGGTGTATCAGTACAGCGGTTACAAACTTTCAGGGGAGATAGGGTACACCTTCTAGACCAGGGATCGGCAACGTGAGGCCCGCGGGCCGCATGCGGCCCGCCGGCCGGTTTTATGCGGCCCGCGACAAAAAGGTTTGATTTAATTAAAGAATTATTATTACAAATACTAATAAGTTGTAAAAAATTTGAGTTGAGTTGTGAACTATTAATTGATAACACAAAAAGGTTTCTGGTGTATGCGAATACTACGTCAGTGTCTGTCGAGTGCATTCGGACTGTCTCGGTCATTGTCGGAGTGCGTCGCCTCCCCGAGTGATCGAGAGTGAAGGCGTTCGTTCTGACGAAAGTTTGAATTTCCCTCTCAACGGTTCGCGAGGGTAGTTCACATGTTGCCGCGCCGTGGCGTGGCAGGTCAATTTTTTACAACACTGTGGAAGGGTTCGTGTTCGTTGTGTCAGTAGTCACCATTACAAGCTGTTGTTTGTTGCAACTATGGCTAGTTCTAGTAAAAAGCGTAAAGTAGGTGACGAGTGTCGCGTTTTCCAAGAACGTTGGACGGATGCTTATTTTTTCGTTGAAGTTCGGCAGAAACCGGTGTGTTTAGTGTGCGATGAGTCAATCGGTGTAATGAAAGAGTTCAACTTGAAAC
>NQII01001518.1:327795-361862 GCA_002778355.1 Clitarchus hookeri | reverse complement strand
TTACAAAAAAACTAAATTTATAATCGTGTACCTTATAAACGAAATGTTTTGTGTGAAATAAACAAATTTAAATTCAATATGTGTTTTTCTGCTTATATCACACCTTGTTCGTATGTTTATGGGTATGATAAACCATGCGGCCCCCAAGACGTAACACAAATCTGATGTGGCCCTTTAAGGTAGAAAGGTTGCTGACCCCTGTTCTAGACGATCGGAACTCACATAGCAATGCATGGTCGGAAACGCTTTCCTGGCGCGGTAGTGACGACACAAAACAAAAGAAAGGAAGGACACGAACACGAACCTTGATTTCTTCTTCTGGAGTTACGTCAAGTCACTGGTGTACGAAACTCCTGTTAACAATGTTGAGGAACTTGTTGCACGCATCATGGCAGCTGCTGGGGAAGTCCGGGACACGCCCGGTATTTTCGCCAACGTCAGATCTTCAATGCGCCGGAGATGTAGGGCCTGCATCACGGCCCGGGGTCGTCATTTCGAACACCTTCTTTGATTTTTGCTGTACTAATAAAATACATGTTTTCTCACCCTGTTCGTGTCCTTCATTTCTTGTGTTTTGTGTCTCACTACCGCGCCAGGAAAGCGTTTTCGACCAGAATTATATGGTTTCCGATCGTCTAGGAGGTGTACCATATCTCTCCTGAAAGTTTGTAACCGCTGTGCTGATATGATGTGAAAGCAAAGGCGTCGCGATTACAAAACTCATGACGCATGTGTTAGTGGCTGGCAACACAATCAATTAACTTCCAAGAAAGGCAGTGGAGTGGAAATTTTGGTGCTTGGTTTTTGTAGTATCGTTCACATTTACCACAAATGTCATAATGAATTGAGGGTATACGACGTAGCAATAACAGTTGGCAGCTCACCTCAGCTTAAATATTAAGTTAAATCTAAATATTTTAGCTTGTCATAATTTTATTTACAAACCAATAATTTCTTACAATTTTTTTTGCTCCCCTGTTAATTCGTCAAGTCTCTAACTTTGTATACGGTTAAAATCTCAAATTTTGAAACTTTTCTTTTTGACGTTTTATTTAAAAATAGGAATTTGTTTTGGAACCTAGCTTCCTCCTCGTCTTAATTAGTTTGCTGGACATGGGGGAAAAAAACATGTTCACGAGCAAGTGCCAATGCAACAACAGAGAAACAGCAGCACACATGGTCTTGTTCACCAAGGCTCAGAGTTTATGGCGCGCGGAAGGTAATCACAGTTCGCTGACTATGCGTTCACGGCATGACTAGGTAGTTAAGTTCCTAGCCGATAACGTAACTATTGTGACTGGTTAATTGCACCCTATAAATATTATGCGTGTAAAATTTTGCACGAAGACCTGGAAAAGTTATACTGTTACACAAAGCACGTAAGAACAATGACTACAGAGCTGTTCTTCTGATGCATTTAATCTTGAATTTGCCTTCCAGGTCATATCAGCAACCTCCTCGTGTAAAGGAAGTAGCCCACAACTAACTTACCTTTTACATGTGTTTATCATAGTTATGGAATAAATATTAAACATATTAAAAAAAGTGTTAAAAGAACTAAGGAATTTTTGAAATAAGTTGTCTGGTTAGGCAATCATGTCACCTTCAGATTTCCTGCACATAATTTTGTGACAAAAAAATTGATTTGAAACCGTGATACACGGCTACGCAGTACAAATAGAAAATCTAACCGATTTTGGCCTTTTATGTTTTAATTTATGATCGATTTAGAACGTAGTAATTATAGAATATACCAAAATATCTCTACAAAGCTAGAGCTAGTGGATACTGGAGATCCCAGAATTGTGGTAGATCCTTTTGTAAGCAGCGAGCCTCCTCTCACATCATCCATACTGCTGACTCTGCCTTTATATTGAAACAACTTGCAGATTTTCGTTTTGAAGCTTTGTGTCTTAACGTGCTTAGATTTTCTCTAGCTTCAATATTTAAAATACCAATGTTACCTTTATTTTATAGTACGGTTATTAAGTTTTGTTAAAAGGTGTTGGGAATTTCCGTTTTCCTTAGGATCCTAGGTTTCTTCTTGTGAAGGTGTAATAAAGTCTTTGATGGGAAGATTGCTTCAGCCTCCCTGGTGAGCAGATTCCGGTCTGCTCTTCCTCGATGTAGGTTGAGGAAGGGAGGTGCGACGCTTGCCCTGTATTACCGCGTCACTTAGGTCGGAGGTTAGCTGGGGCAAACACCGTAAGATGGAGGAGGCTAGGGCATTAAAGATGTAGGCGTCCCAGTCTTACATCCCCCGATTACGCTCCAATTTCGAGCTCGTTAGCGCTTAGTAGGCCGGTGCCGCCTAGTCAGCCTCGTTGCGTGGGCGTCGCGTGCCCGAAAAAACTTCTTTCCTGTCTTTACCGTAGAAAGCGACCGATTTCACTCAAATGTGTTGGGTGTGTTCGATTTGCAGTAATTACCGCGGGATCATGCAGCAACAACGCCATGAAACTCTGTTTTCTGGAAAGAATTTGTAATGCACACACTCGATGTTGGTTGATCATTGTTGTATTGTTGAAATTTTCCAAGGGCGTATAGGTTCGTGAGGGATGGAGGTATTAATAAAAGTTAAATTTAATTTCTTAATTAACAATAGTACGAAAAAAGCTACAGATATTTAACAGCGGCCTCTCTCTACTGTCAACACTTAATATTATTTTTGTATATCAGTGAGCGCAATTTTTATTCTGATCTCGATCATAAGTAATCACTGCCCTTATAATACATTCCTGGAACATGGCAATGCGTGGATATTTGTGGATTTTCGATTCAACTTTTCGTGTGCGTACTTGCCCAAATGTTTGTGTTTGTATTCAGCGTATTAAAGCATAATGAGAACTGAATGTAGCTTTAGACCAGCTCTCAAGCCTTGCAAAGTAGTTAACGTGTGCCAAATATGCATTTATTTATAGAGCATAAAGTATTTCCATCATAACGAAAGAGAACTGCAGTTTGTTATATTGTGCTGATAATGAAACACGTCCAGACATGTTTGACTAGAGCCGTTGGTAGGACATCAGGTTTCGTAAAGTGGAGAACGTAAAGCACTTAAGGCGCTTGTTCTAATCCTCTCCGGGCCATCATTATTTTCCTTCATTAGTAATATTTATTTTTGTGACCATATAATTGTACTTTATTTATTTTACGTAGGAATGTTTATTTTAAAGCAAAGAAGTTAATAGGAAATATTTTAACAAAAATTACTTCAATTCAACGCACAATTTGTTTTTCCGCAACATAAAAACCATCTTAATATTGACGCTACAGTAAGCAAGTAACGTTATTACAAAACTACTTGTTAAATTTACATTAATAGTGGAATAGTATTTTACATAAACAGCAACATTAGTTGCTGACGGCTCACGGGTAACAAACAATTACTGTGCTAGTAGTAATAACGTCAATACTGTTGGCGCGACATTCGACTGTATATGTGCAGACTGTACATCTGATGGAGCATTTCTAAGATCATTTACAAAAGAAATTCCTTGTCCATAACTGTATACATTTAAACTAAAGCATCGACGGAAATATTCATGTTTAAGTTGGCATGGTATTACGATAAGTAGTTCCACGTTTTAAAATCATATTTACACTGATTTTTGAAGTTAAGCTTGGTTTTGGTTTGTTTTATGCGCATAAGGGTAAGAATTGTCAAGCTGGTAACATACTGTGTGTACATTCCTAATAATTTCACAATTTTACTTAATGGGCGCATGAGTAAAGTCAGGGTAAACGACAGAGTAAAATTTACATTTGACGGAAGGATAGAAGAAAGGGGAAATAGATCCTTAGCAGGGCTTTCAGAGTTATTCAATTTACTGCGAAGGTAGGGCTGTTCAATTATTTTTCCCATCTGGCCAATTACAAATAATTACAATGCTTGACAGGACACGCTCTCTTATTATATAGTTGTGACGTATACGTACTGCACCTTATTTACGCGAAGGTGTAACAAATGAAATAATACATAATTTCATTACACGTTTTGCGATAGTAAGAGTTAAGTGCGACATTTAATTAGATAACTGTATTCAAAAGTGTGTATTAAAAAAAATTGTTGATAAATTTTGTCCGCTGTTGAGTTAGATTACTTTGGTCGGCCGCTAATTAAATAATCCGGATCTTAATCGCGCAGTATTTCGTGGTTACTCATTGTAAATGATATATTAACTGTTTTTTGACTGAAGTAGGTCCGAAGTCACGTGATGACGCATTGCTCATGACACATTGTAGAAAGCGGTCACTGGTAATCATTAATAGGCATTCGTTGTCGAGGTCGCCATGGCATTACTTTCGAAACCTGGGATTCCGACGTAATTTGTTAGACGTAAGTTTACACTAGTATGCAATCCGTCTCCTTAGTAACCTTTTTGTGTAAACGTAAAGCGTTTAAGCTCTAAATTTTTTTTTTAACGTGCAAAAGCAATGTGACATGAAAAACACGAAGTACGCGAACTAGATTGCAGTGTGTTTGTAATATGTTTTTAAAACAAACTATTCCACTTTTGCACAATGTTTTCACACGAAAAGAAGTAACACTTCAGGCGAGGGCGGAATACAACTTTCAACAGAAGACACTTATTACAAACACTATTTTGAAAATATGCAACATGGCTAAAAACTGCATTTTTTTTACTGTTAGTTATATCTTAGGTGAATTCCTGTGAAACTAGTATAGGGCCCTACATTGAACTAAATAGGGTCACCATTTAGTCCCATAGGTAGACGCAGCACGACGAGAACACTGCACGCCAGTTAAGAGCCCTGCGCGTAGCGGCGATGGCGCACTTGATGCGCGTAGCAAAGTTGCCCTAATCGCCCCCGCAATTTGACCATCTGTGGAACATCGTGTATGAATGAACTGGATAGCCAGTTCTCCTGCTATGTTGGTGGAAGTTGCCAGTGAGGGACCTAAGAATCGCAGCTACTTTTTTTTCTGCCTCAACTCTGCTGGCTTCACTTGCACGAGCCGTTAAAAGTTAGTCTTGAAATAATTTTTTGCTTCATCCGTTGCTTGCGCGGTTACGCGTATCTCGGTAAATAAATATTCTAGGAAAACGACTTGCAAAACTCAATTATCCAAGCGAACGTGGTAAAAAATTCTAATTTGTGGAGCTTTTCCCGTGCAGCTTCCTTCAAGAGATAAACGGAGTATAACCACATGGACGCAGTTTAGGTCTGTAACAGTAGGACTTTTTTTTCCACGCGGTGTCTTACAGCTAGACTCGGGGTGCCGTGAACCTTCCGGGTCAAGGTCAACGGTTATAAAATGCGCGTCGGGTCTCCGAACCAGGAGGAGTTGAATGTATGAGTTACAGTGATATAAGACGAGCAAGAAGAGAATCACGTGGCTAGAGAAGTGACTAACGGGAGGAACATATATGATTGCGAACATCGGAGCAGTGAAGAAAGAGTACGGCAGCAGGCTGGACTATTGGACTAGATGCGCGAGTGAAAGACATTACATACAAATGATGGCAACAGATAGACTGAACGTGTGTCAATAATGAGTATGAGTAAGACAAAAACCAGAGACATTAGGACGTTAATTAGATTTGAAATGTACATTAAATATTGCGCTCGCTGTAAAATATAGAGTATTAGTGGAAACATATAATGTAATGCTGTAAATAATAGCTGTGTGAATAAATTAAAAATCAAAATTAGTTCTTTAATTTTTTTTTAAGACCTCCATCCCTCACGAACTCAGATACGCCCTCTCAGGCGTCTTGCAACAATACGTGGTGCAACTTAATTTTAAAACTTCCCATAAAAGAACCCCCTCCAAAAATTCACTTAGTCTAGTGGCCAGGAGTAACCAGGGTTGCCACCGTATTTCCATTTAAAAATTTCCTTTATGTTTCTGATTTTTAGACATAAAAAATTTTCCCCGAAGTTTTAACTTTTTTTTTTTTTTGGTTGCAATAGACTTCTTGAAATTGTAGCATACTTCTGCACCAAAATATCAACTCAGATCATGCAACACAATGCATCTAAAACATCACCCTACAAATATTGCAAAAAAAAAAAAAAAAAACACATTTAATCTAGAATCATCGAAATTTTATTTAATATAGTTTCTGGTGGTATATACAGTATATCGCAGGTAAATGAGACATACAGTATTTTATTACAAATTGCATAACCACTGTACTACAAATATACTTATTAATAGTGATAATTATAATCCAGTTACAATTTTAAGTTTAAAATATTTTAACTGTATGGCTATTAGACAATACTGTTGCTGCACCAGAAACTGATTGCAACGCGTCACAAGTCAAATTTGGCAATACGGCAGCTAGTTTAAACTGACGGGAACAAGAAAACTGCTTGTAAATTTAAGAAATTCTAACTTTGAATGCAAATTATGTTTTTGTTGGTGCACGATTGAAATGAGTCTCTCTTGCGTATCACAGAATTAAGATGTCCAACATTTAAGACATTTAAATTTCTGACATTTCTCTGTATTCCAGGTTTCCCAGATAGTGGAAAACCATGGTAACAGTCTAACTTGCCACGAAAATATCTCCCTCTTAAAAACATTTTATTTGTTGTATTACATGTCTTGTTGCCGCAAAGTACGTTGCCATAAACAAAATTGTTCTGTTTGATTTATGTATTAATGACTATGATAACCTCGCGTTGTGGTTGCAAAAGTTAGCAGTAGCTATCATTTGTGATAAATGCAGTTACTTTATTGAATGTTAAACCATTATGTCGATCTAAGGAATTTATTTGGTAACGTAGCATTGAGAAAATTTCGTTGGGTACTAAAAACTCTAATGAACAAATTCAATGTTTTTATATCGCCAAACCCTCTCATTTCGTATACAGCAACATTTCTATACTGTAAACTAAACTCAAGGGTATTTTCTTCATTGCTGTAAAGAAATTTAATATTGCCATAAAACAAAAATGGAAAAAGAACAATAACAAACGTAAGTTTTTTACCTTCCCCTTCAATAAGATCATAATTTAGTTAGTGTGAAGAAAAAAGCGTCAAAGAAACGCTTTACTTTACAGAAAGTTGTGAACATATATTTTTACAGTCCACTGTTCGGTAACTTGTCAGTGAAGGAAGGTCATTTCCAGAAGTTTCGAAACGATCCTGGACTCCGGAGAAAGCAGCGTCTTTTCCGCATTCTGCCGAAACGCTTACCTCGCAGCCGCGCGGGGACTATCACGCCCAAGAATAATTTATTCCCTCATTCTCTTCTCGTTATTCGCACGTCACTTCCCTAGTTTCAACACTCGTGCTAGTCGCGTCGCCGAGAGCTTAGTACCGATAGTACCAACCTTTCCGAGCAGTTTACATGCTGCATGCGGCATCACTGTTGTCGTATGGGAAAACTGAGTAGGACGGACGCAAAGGCTCGTGTCTGGATTATGGATGTTCCGTATACCTTCCACAGATTCCCTCATTCAAGATAGTTCCTACCTAACAGAACTCCGCATGCAGCTTTCGTATGATCACGGTAATTAAAGTTAATTGCAAGCAGTGGCTTCAACTCTCTAGAACTGTAAAACCTAATTTTAAATGCATCTGTTGGAATAATTGCAAAATAAATTTTGTATAAAATTTCGTCCCAGAAAAAAAGCGTAGTTTTGGCTTGTGGTTATAATTTGTTAGACAAAATAATTAATTAAAGTAAGTCAACCTATTAAGTGATGTTTTTACTTTCGTCGATTTTTTTTTTTGGTAATGACGTGACTTAAAACATACCCATGTACACACATACATCCAAATAATGTCTTTCTCTGACATTCAGGATATCCAAAGACCTCCAAGATTAGCAAAATTACATTCAAAAGACGACCAAAAGATATCCATATGTCCGCCCAATATCGAAAATGTAATCTAGATATTTTGGATGTCCTATATAAATTTTTAGATGTAGTCACTTACCTTAAATAATGGCCATTGGTGGTTTTGTATTATCTGATGGATATCCAGTAAGTTGTACAAACCGGTTTATACTACTGGATATCCAAAGTATATACATTCTAGATTCATTGTAGTACTTAAATGACTTTCAGATATTGTGGATCTAATTAAGATATCCGGTGGATATCCTGTGCTATGTGGTTATGTTCTGTAATGGACGTTACGGCAATGTGCGTGAATTTCTCAAGTCTCTGCGATTGTCTTGTGAATGTGATAGGAACTGAGCTTCTGACCTTCCTACGCACTGTGCCTGGGTTCTAAAAGAAATTTTGCACATTTAGTGATCTTGTCATTTGAATATAACATTGTTCCGAGCTGTGATCATTTTCACCGCGCACAACTGGTTTAAGACTGTTGCCTGGTTGAGAATTTGGCGTAGGGAAGTACATGTTAGTGAAATTCTGTTTTCTGAAGTCAATTTTGAATATATAAACTTGAAACGTAAATATAACAGTCAAAAGTGATACGCTCACGCTCTGTATCGAAGCAAATGTAACATTGTTTTTCCGTAATTTTTAGATTGTCATTAAGTTTTCTAATCTTTCCAGGAAACAGGCTATACATTAATGTTATAAAAGGCTTCGATAGCAAAGAAGCACGTGTTCTTCTGCTCAAAAAAAGTTTATGGTGGTATATATGTATCTTTAATAGGAACACCAAAAAACCTAATTTCATACACATTTTTTTCCCTATACCAAATTCTCAGCCAGGCAGCAGCCTTAAGAGCTTTTTTTCAAATCGTAATTTTCTCCTTTCTGTCGCTGCATGCCGATAGCCTATGTGAAGTAAAAATCGGCATTGTCTTGGATCTAATGAGTATTATTTGTGCGCCAGCTGAATGACACTAACAATTTAACAGTGTTAAAAATATGCCAATTCATAGTCTAATCCACGTGAAATAAAAAGGACTTCAATGGTTAACATTTTAAGAGATTAAGTTAAATTACTACATCGATATATTTGTACCACAACTACTTTCCGTCAAGTGCCGGAAGCTGTATTAGGAGAGTGATGGAATTAAAACATATACATTGCGCTAGTTTTTTTTTTTTTTTTTTCGCAAAGGCTGAGAAGTCTTTAATTAGACGCGTCCTTATTTTTCGCTGCATTTTTTTTTTATACGCTCCAATTTTTTCCGTCAGCTAATTACTAGCCGGAGAATGGAGGTCGTTTACGTAATTTCCTTTCTCCTTTTCCATTTTATCACCAACGGGTGAAGAGAATGTGTTCCGTATCACGTGACCTAGAAAGTTGCGTCATAGTGAAACAATGAAGTACTCCAGTTGAGATCTGCGCTGCGGGAATAAAAACGTTCTCCAACTTAAGTGTCATTATTTTGGAAGGTGTGCGTGCAGTCTTCCACGTTTTGCCTGTCCGTTTTAACAAACTGCAAGTAAATAGGCATTATAAAAACTGTTTTATTACGTCCGTATATTTTTTACATACACAGTGTAATAATAAAATTTTTTGTTTATGATTCAAGCATATTCTTTAAAAATTAAAGTGCTTTGAGTGTTGGAGAAATACATTTCTTGTAAATGTTGAAGTTTGTGGAAAAACTGGCTACCAGAATAGGAAAGACCCTACTTGTAGCAATTTTAAATTTACTTGGAGTATGTTAATGTCTCTTTCGGTTTTGGTGTCGTGCCTGCGAAAGAACTCGTTCTTTCCCAAATGGATTCTTCTTAGACACGAATGTAAGTACTGAACACGTGTACTAACCATGCAAATGGTACAAACTTTGTGCACGAGTCGGTTTTTACCGTTAGTTATTCTTTTGGCTCTTTTTCTATGTGAAACACTTTTTCACTGTTAGTGTAATTACCCCTAAATATTGTACCGTATGTCATAATTGAGTGAAAATAGCACTACGTAGAGCAGAACTAAGTTTTGGTCAAATATATTCGATGCGATATTTCAAGTTTATTAGATTATCCACATGTAGACCAAGAAACAGTCTCATATTTTTGTAGGAGTAAATCTTCTCGTTGCTTTGTTTGAACCATCTTGACATGACTTCCGTGAGACCGCATTATTGAAACAATGAAAATTGCAAGTTCTCAGATTGATTGCATAGAAACCAAGCTTAGCGTATTCAATTTGCTTAGCGGGAAACTATATATCTAAACACAGCTGATAAACACGACTAAAAGTAGCTAAGCAAAAAAAGGCGGGAAGTTGGTTCGTTACGTTCATTAAATACCTATACGCAATATTAACAGACTACTGAAACCAATAAACGGGATAAATTATAAATTATTTTTAAGTTACTGGTTAAATAGAAATTTGCGTTGCAACTGAAACCTTTGCTTTGCCTCCGTATTGAGAAAATTTAAGGCGGAAATTTGTAAGAGCGCCACATAACATGTTCACATCAACTGCGCGATGTCAGCATCACTGTTTGCGAAGTTTGCTAGAAAATTCTTTATTGGATGTCTCTCCTAATGAAAAAAATTTACAACATAAACTAATGCCGTGGGATACGGNTCTACGTTATATATATATATATATGTAATCACCAAATAACAGTTCATACATTTAAAAAAAACGTTAAAAAAATGTGAACATTTCTTTATATTTAACATTTTTTTCATATATAAGGTTTGTTATTTTGCGATTTACATGTGTGTCATGCGGTAGCCTATATGATGCGTTTACTTGGTAAATTTTTTCATATGCACAACTAAGTATTTGTTTTAATGGCTGCAACAAAACAGAATAATTTTGTATTTGACATCTAATTATTCAAATAATATAAAGTGTAAAAGATTTCCGTTCTAGGAAAATGTCATCACATACAATGCGTACGAGATAAACAATGTTAGATAGAATTATAAAATTTATTTTTTGGGGTCTAACCCCCTACGTTTCTTCGAAATCGGGGTAGTTACACTGAAGCAGTGGCTTGGAGTGCGTGAAGAGGTTTGGGCGGCTCTTAACAGCAAGGTCTTGACAGCAGACAGTGGCTTGGACAAGTCACGAATGGAAGGGAAAGAAAAAGGCGACCATGACCTGAACAAAAGAATCGTCTCGGAATCCGCCTGGAGTGATTTAGGGAAAAATATAAAGTCTGAATAGAACGTCGGTCCTCGCGAATGAGAGTTAAATGTATTAGCACCATTGGTGCTTCGTGATACTGTAAGAGTGAGATTGCGGCGCGCGTTACTGCCAGTCCCTACGACATGCTGCAGGTAGTTGACTGTTACCACTACTTAAGTAATTCTAAATTTTTTTTTTAAATATGTGTGTCCTGACTAGAATACTAATCAGCAACGAAAATAAGGAATTATGAAAAATAGTCAGTCTTAAGGGACCCGCCCACGCGGAGCTGATTTCCGCGTTTGAGTCTAAGAAGCCACAATTGCCCCCACAATTCAAACTCCATGTAGCTGGCCCATTTACGTGTTATTAGAGCGTTGTTAGGTTATCACTGGTAAAGGTTAATTTACTTAATATCACTAACAGTTCACATTAAAGTAAGCATAGTGTTTTTTTCTTCGATTAAGTGTGTCTTCCTGGCGTGTTACTTTCGTGGCAATAATTTGCGAAATCTCCAAAGGATGTAAGGATTTGTATGCAACATGGAGGAATAGAGCTAAGCGTGTTTTCGAATGTGTTCAGTAAACTGTGGACTGCGTTGATAAATGAGTTTATTGCGTGTTACAGCTATTAAAAGCCAGTGTCTGAAAACCAAGGAAAAATGTCCGCATACACTGCATAGTTATAAGAAATTGGTGAATCAGCGCTTATAATAGATTTAAACAATACGCCTCGGCTTTAGTTGCTTCATGTGTGTAGGAGTACGCTATGAAGGACACAGAAGACTGTAAAATGTGGAATGTAACCATAGAAAAACTTACGTAGCAAGGTGATCATAGTTCTTAGCTGAAGGTTATGGAGCGTCATAGTACAGAGCATAAACAAGACAAAAATGGTTTTTTTTTTTGCATTTTTTACTGACAATTAAAGATGCAATTAATAAAAAATGTTATTGTGGATACAAGATAGTTAGCATTTTATGCCGTGATTTTTCCCAAAACGTTGAGTAATCGCGTACAAAGCTTTTTTTTGACGTTGAGCAAAAGCAAACACTGTGAAATTTATTTTTTATACCATTACATACGTAAAGCCTGAATACACGAATATAAAATATTTGTCTCTAACGTCCCCGCATCAGGCCGGAATATTAATCATAAATCTGCTCGCGCTCCAATCTGACTTAGTTCTATCTCTGATAACTGCACGCACAGATCTAAGTCTTCGTCGGAATAACTCCTGAGCCTGGCGATCCGAAGACGGACGCTACGTGCCGGGACTGAAGGCAAATAAGTCAATGTAGCATACAGTACACATGCAAACTCAAGTATTGCTAAGACTCCAGAGGGGCGTATCAGAGTTCGCGAGGGATGGAGGTCTTACAAAAATTGAACTAAATTTGATTTTGAATTTATACACACATTATTTACGATATTAAACTAGCCATTTTCACTATTAATCTTGTTAATCTCAGTGAGCGCAGTATTTGTCTCTCTCTCAATTCTTATTAAAGTCCCTCTCAGTGTGTCTATATTGGTTGTAGTCACTTAAATCGCACATTGTTTACACCTGTTCAGTTTATGTATTGCGTTAATTCATTCCAAATGTCTTACAATCGCGTATCCTGTTATGTAGACCCGCCCTTCAGTCTCTCTCCACTGCACTAATGCTTGCAGTCCGCAGACTTCACTACCGCTGGTCACCCCCGTCACTAGACGCTCTGCTGGTTCCTCGCTTTGTCGTCTTCGCACACCTGTCGCTTAATGTCACGCAATCCTCCAAACTCAACTCAACTCTCAAAACTGTCGGCTCGAAGGCCCGTCGCCGCTTAAATAGTCTCGGTGTCCCGATCTGGAAGGTTCCCCGCACCCCGAGTCTCGCTGAGAGGCAATGGCAATGAACCAGAACATTCTCTCAGATCACCGCAGGAGTGCGCGAGTTGCGATAGGATTATCGCGGCGGCACGCTGCGGATTGCTTTGAAAATCGCCGCGGACTTCTCACGCTACTGCTTTGTTCCTCCTTCGCTCGCTCGCGAAGGACGTGTCAAGGTAAGCTATACAAAGCAGCGGGCGCTTAATAGTTAAAAAAAATTAACCCGGCGGAAAGATGTCCCTACAATAAATATTAGGCAAGATTTTTAAAATAACTTAAAAGTGTTGGAAGTGTTGGATGCTTTTTTTTTTCTTAGCACACACCTGTCGTGTTGCGGTTTTGATAGATAATTATCCTTTGACATTGTTCCGCAAACACTTGAAATGATACTGTAACTTTCAGATCGATATAATTCTCAGCTGAGCTCTAGTACAGCTATCAGTTGGCTAGATAGATACACAGATATACGCAAGCTGTCCGTTGTTTCTCTCAAGTTCATGTGCTGAAGGTCGAGCTTGTAAAGGAAAAATAAAGCAGTGCACGACAGCCTGTCAAAGCCGTATGGCTTAAAACTATTTGGTATCACAGCTGGTTTATACGTACTTTGATGTTTATTACATCTTTAAATCTGCTGTGATAATTTTAATACAAGAAATATTAAATCATGCATTATTTTAAGTGTTTTTAAAACTTTTTGTTAGTGTTTATCATTTTTTAGACAGTACTGCTGGCAAGTGGCGAGCCAGGGTGTTGGGACATGTGCAGAAGACGTGGTCACGCTGGAGAGCGCAGGAGAGGCGGTTGGCGTGGCCACAGGTGGCGTCCGGTGCTGCAAGGGCCGTCGGTCCTTCCGTCGGATACGCGGCCGTCCGTGAACGGATCGGACAGCGGCCCTTCCCACACTCCGTCCATCACGTTTCTGTTCGTTCTCGACTGTACCACTCGTAGAGTGAATATGGGGTAGAACGATCTCGCTGGCTGCGCACAACCAGTCACCGTATACCAAATTTGAACTTCTTTGCTGCCATCACGACTATCATAAACGACGTTGAGGTTAGAAAACTGTTTGGTAAAAAAAGTGCTTTGAAATGATCAATTTATAGTACAGCTTGATTAAATTCAAATTGGTGAAGGAATTTTGTTTATTTAAGAGCATGCTTTTGAAAATTTGGATATAAACACATGTTCATCAGTGTTGGCCACTGGACTTGGACAGTTGTTAGTTTGAGTAAGGTTTATTCTGCTCAGGTCGGGAAGCTTAATGCTTTTAGGTTTGAAAATAAAAATTTTCGCAGCAAGGTAAGCGCTAGTTTCGCATGCGTACCAGATTTTGTTTATTTTCTTCGTTAAAAACAAAATAATTGCAATAATCATACATAAAATATAAAATAACTACGTAATTAAGTAAATTTTTCCTCTTTTTATCATTTACTTACCTTAAAATTTTAATTAGTGACCTCTTTGGAACACTGCGCACCTAGCGGGGGAAATTTTCCATATGCCAAACTCGCATAAGAAAAATAGTTTNCTAACGTCCCCGCATCAGGCCGGAATATTAATCATAAATCTGCTCGCGCTCCAATCTGACTTAGTTCTATCTCTGAAAGCGGCACGCACAGATGTACGGCTTCGTCGGGATAACTCCTGAGCCTGGCGATCTGAAGACGGACGCTACGTGCTGGAACAGAAGGCAAATAAGTCAATGTAGCATACAGTACACATGCAAACTCAAGTATTGCTAAGACGCCAGAGGGGCGTATCAGAGTTCGTGAGGGATGGAGGTCTTACAAAAATTGAACTAAATTTGATTTTGAATTTATACACACATTATTTACGATATTAAACTAGCCATTTTCACTATTAATCTTGTTAATCTCAGTGAGCGCAGTATTTGTCTCTCTCAATTCTAATTAAAGTCCCTCTCAGTGTGTCTATATTGGTTGTAGTCACTTAAATCGCACATTGTTTACACCTGTTCAGTTTATGTATTGCGTTAATTCATTCCAAATGTCTTACAATCGCGTATCCAGTTCAGTAGACCCGCCCTCCAGTCTCTCTCCACTGCACTAATGCTTGCAGTCCGCAGACTTCACTACCGCTGGTCACCCCCGTCACTAGACGCTCTGCTGGTTCCTTGCTTTGTCGTCTTCGCACACCTGTCGCTTAATGTCACGCAATCCTCCAAACTCAACTCAACTCTCAAAACTGTCGNCGCACACCTGTCGCTTAATGTCACGCAATCCTCCAAACTCAACTCAACTCTCAAAACTGTCGGCTCGAAGGCCCGTAGCCGCTTAAATAGTCTCGGTGTCCCGATCTGGAAGGCTCCCCGCACCCCGAGTCTCGCTGAGAGGCAATGGCAATGAACCAGAACATTCTCTCAGATCACCGCAGGAGCGCGCGAGTTGCGATAGGATTATCGCGGCGGCACGCTGTGGATTGCTTTGAAAATCGCCGCGGACTTCTCACGCTACTGCTTTGTTCCTCCTTCGCTCGCTCGCGAAGGACGTGTCAAGGTAAGCTATACAAAGCAGCGGACACTTAATAGTTAAAAAAAAAATAACCTGGTGGAAAGATGTCCCTACAATAAATATTAGGCAAGATTTTTAAAATAACTTAAAAGTGTTGGAAGTGTTGGAAGCTTTTTTTTTCTTAGCACACACATGTCGTGTTGCGGGTTCGATAGATAATTATCCTTTGACATTGTTCCGCAAACACTTATCGGAGAAATGATACTATAACTTTCAGATCGATATAATTCTCAGCTGAGCTCTAGTACAGCTATCAGTTGGCTAGATAAATACACAGATATACGCAAGCTGTCCGTTGTTTCTCTCAAGTTCATTTGCTGAAGGTCGAGCTTGTAAAGGAAAAATAAAGCAGTGCACGACAGCCTGTCAAAGCCGCATGGCTTAAAACTCTTTGGTATCACAGCTGGTTTATACGTACTTTGATGTTTATTACATCGTTTAAATGTGCTGTGATAATTTTAATACAAGAAATATTAAATCATGCATTATTTTAAGTCTTTTTAAAACTTCTTGTTAGTGTTTATCATTATTTAGACAGTACTGCTGGCAAGTGGCGAGCCAGGGTGTTGGGACATGTGCAGAAGACGTGGTCACGCTGGAGAGCGCAGGAGAGGCGGTTGGCGTGGCCACAGGTGGCGTCCGGTGCTGCAAGGGCCGTCGGTCCTTCCGTCGGATACGCGGCCGTCCGTGAACGGATCGGACAGCGGCCCTTCCCACACTCCGTCCATCACGTTTCTGTTCGTTCTCGACTGTACCACTCGTAGAGTGAATATGGGGTAGAACGATCTCGCTGGCTGCGCACAACCAGTCACCGTATACCAAATTTGAACTTCTTTGCTGCCATCACGACTATCATAAACGACGTTGAGGTTAGAAAACTGTTTGGTAAAAAAAGTGCTTTGAAATGATCAATTTATAGTACAGCTTGATTAAATTCAAATTGGTGAAGGAATTTTGTTTATTTAAGAGCATGCTTTTGAAAATTTGGATATAAACACATGTTCATCAGTGTTGGCCACTGGACTTGGACAGTTGTTAGTTTGAGTAAGGTTTATTCTGCTCAGGTCGGGAAGCTTAATGCTTTTAGGTTTGAAAATAAAAATTTTCGCAGCAAGGTAAGCGCTAGTTTCGCATGCGTACCAGATTTTGTCTATTTTCTTCGTTAAAAACAAAATAATTGCAATAATCATACATAAAATATAAAATAACTACGTAATTAAGTAAATTTTTCCTCTTTTTATCATTTACTTACCTTAAAATTTTAATTGGTGACCTCTTTGGAACACTGCGCACCTAGCGGGGGAAATTTTCCATATGCCAAACTCGCATAAGAAAAATAGTTTNGGTGACCTCTTTGGAACACTGCGCACCTAGCGGGGGAAATTTTCCATATGCCAAACTCGCATAAGAAAAATAGTTTTGTTCCTAACCTGGGTAGAATAAACCATAGTTTGGGGTAGGTTAATGTTGGGTACATGCGTAGAATACCGATCGGTCTACCTCATAGTTAGTGTAAGTTACCACAGTGAAGTGGTTCCGTAGACTAAAGATGAGGCAGACAGATTGTCTTCTGCGCACACCTCCCAACATTGACTGGCCCATCGCCAATAAAAATCAGAATATGGTCAACAGCATGACCATAAAGGACAAATCTTGACACTTCTATCTACAAACGTTCGCGAGTTGACACCAGAGACTAAAGATGAGGTAGACCACTTATTCTTCTGCGCATGTACCCAACGTTGACGTACCCCAAAGGAACAACTAAAAGTGATGGAAGGATGAAAAATGGCTGATAGGAAAAAAATAACTAAAGCCTCAAAAGTGTTCAGTTTACCGTGAACAGCATATGGGTGTAGCGTTACTCATTCTATTAGACCTACATACGAGTCAGCTAGTGTTATCCGTTCGCCCGAAGTTTTGAAGATTGTAAGAAGTCTGCAAAATTGATGCTATGAAGTTCTGTGTCGGAAACTTCCCCTTAGCCCGAAACCATTTCCTTCAGACGACGTCCATCTCGGCCCTTCCCGTCCAGATTAGACGCAGCAGAATGGTCGAACATAAATTCCACGGCCTGTTCCGCTTGCGAAGGGACGTCAGTTTCCTCGCCAGTTCTATCCTCATCCAAGAGTTCAGTCGCTCTCGATCTTCCGCAGTTGATAAACTAGAAATACTGCCGCACCATCACTGAAAGCCGATATGGGTCGTATCTAGCACGCGTCCTCCCGAGCCACGAACCACCTTCAGTCACTGCAAAAAAATAACCCTTTATCCCAAAATTTCCCGCACTATAGAACAGGACCAATCAACCGCTTATGGTATGGGGCCGCGGTGGTGTAGGGGTCAGACTACTCTCTTCCCACCAAGGCTTCGGGCTACATTCCCGCCGGAGTCACACCCGGATTTTCGCAAGGGGTAATCATGCCAGAAAATGCCACCGGCCGGTTGGTTTTCTCGGGGATCTCCCGTTCCCTGGTTCCTGCATTGTTAGGATGCTTTTTCTCATAAAATTAAACAGGGGGGGGGAGGGATGAAAAAGGGAGATTTTTCTAATTCCTGAATATATTAAAACCTATGGTACCGAGGTGGATTTTGCTGCAGAATACCACATTTACAAATTTAATATGCCACATAAAAACCCGATTTCCCTGGAAAGGGGGGAGGGGCAGAGGCGTAGCTGCGAGCAAACTCAGTTTAATTTTTATATCTATCTTAGACACACGCTAATTTCGATTACGTATCCGTATTCAAATTCCAGCCGAGCATAGTCGCAGGAAAACTTGTATTATTTCAATCTAAGGTACACAAAATTTACAGCGGATAGTCATGAGTTGGGGGGGGGGCAAATGTATTTTCAGTAGGCCTAAAACAAATATTTATATTCCGTGGGAGCGAAGCCGCAGGGCTCAGCTGGTAACGGAAAAAACGTTCATTACCCAGACCCAACCCTTTGATGTCCAAATACGATCGTTTCGGAAGAGCTCCCGTCTCCCCGATTTCGAAAAACATCGGTGCCTTCACTGCGTCCTGCGTCCATTCCGCTATAATGGAGGTACCCGCTCCGCCTGCTGGAGGATGTTCCGCTGGTCTGCTCCTTTATAGCATATAGGAGCTCCTGTCCTATGGTAGCCGGTGTGTTTTGCCGCTAGCCACAGGACTTAGTTCTTTGCCTATAGGCTGTTCACGGTAAAGTGACTACTTTTGAGGCCCGAGTTACTTTTTCCGTTCAGCCATATTTAATCCTTTAATCACCTTTTTAAAATAAACATTGCCATGTAAGAAATAAACANTTACTTTTTCCGTTCAGCCATATTTAATCCTTTAATCACCTTTTTAAAATAAACATTGCCATGTAAGAAATAAACAGATCGTGTATATTCCGCAGTGCTCGGAAGTTAACGTCTAAAGCTAAAATTAAAGATATTTGACTTATTCCAAATGAGAGGGGTTTCAAAAGTGCTCACTTTACCGTGAATATCCTATACAAATTGTGCACCCTTTGTGGGCCTAAGGTCTTGTATATACACCGAAGAGCCAAAAAAACTGGTACACCTGCCTAATATCGTGTAGGGCACGCAGAGGTGCCGCAAGACGACGTGGCATGGACTCGACTAATGTCTGAAGGTATGCAGGAGGCAATTCACACCATCAATCCTGCAGGGCAGTTCACAAATCCAATCTGCGCCAATTTGAGAAAGGGTTGCACGTCTGCCACGTTTAATGATTCTCGTCAGTCGTAATTTGTCCCGTTCTTTCACGATCTTTTTCCGGACGCAGCGATGTCGAAGATGTGATGTTTTACCGGATTCCCTATATTCACGGTACACTCGTGAAATGGTCGTACGCGAAAATCAAAATGTTATCGCTACCTCGGAGATGCTATGTCCCATCTCTCGTGCGCCGACTATAACACCACGTTCAAACTCAAATCTTGATAACCTGCCATTGTAGCAGCAGTAACCGATCTAGCTGCCTACCGCATCGCGTTACTATGATTGGTTCCATACCTCTGTTATTTGCATACGCACGCCTATATCATTTTTTTTTTTTTGGCTCTTCAGTGTATTATCAATTAAATGACACTGGCACTGTTAGCCTGGGTGGTGTTACAGCCTGGGATTGCGGTTGACTTGGGGGTTGGGTTACAATATTTTGTAAAAAGTTATTACAGTCTCTCTCGTAGCATTGTACCGTAATGCATCCGTGTAAATCCAAGCTCGGAAACTTTCATGCGCACACNTTACTTTTTCCGTTCAGCCATATTTAATCCTTTAATCACCTTTTTAAAATAAACATTGCCATGTAAGAAATAAACACATCGTGTATATTCCGCAGTGCTCGGAAGTTAACGTCTAAAGCTAAAATAAAAGATATTTGACTTATTCCAAATGAGAGGGGTTTCAAAAGTGCTCACTTTACCGTGAATATCCTATACAAATTGTGCACCCTTTGTGGGCCTAAGGTCTTGTATATACACCGAAGAGCCAAAAACACTGGTACACCTGCCTAATATCGTGTAGGGCACGCAGAGGTGCCGCAAGACGACGTGGCATGGACTCGACTAATGTCTGAAGGTATGCAGGAGGCAATTCACACCATCAATCCTGCAGGGCAGTTCACAAATCCAATCTGCGCCAATTTGAGAAAGGGTTGCACGTCTGCCACGTTTAATGATTCTCGTCAGTCGTAATTTGTCCCGTTCTTTCACGATCTTTTTCCGGACGCAGCGATGTCGAAGATGTGATGTTTTACCGGATTCCCTATATTCACGGTACACTCGTGAAATGGTCGTACGCGAAAATCAAAATGTTATCGCTACCTCAGAGATGCTATGTCCCATCTCTCGTGCGCCGACTATAACACCACGTTAAAACTCAAATCTTGATAACCTGCCATTGTAGCAGCAGTAACCGATCTAGCTGCCTACCGCATCGCGTTACTATGATTGGTTCCATACCTCTGTTATTTGCATACGCACGCCTATATCAGTTTTTTTTTTGGCTCTTCAGTGTATTATCAATTAAATGACACTGGCACTGTTAGCCTGGGTCGTGTTACAGCCTGGGATTGCGGTTGACTTGGGGGTTGGGCTACAATATTTTGTAAAAAGTAATTACAGTCTCTCTCGTAGCATTGTACCGTAATGCATCCGTGTAAATCCAAGCTCGGAAACTTTCATGCGCACACTTCTGATTAGGAAAAAACGCTGTTCAAGAATCGGCATTTAAAACTTCATTATACAAACTATAGTCAGTAAAAAGCAAGCAAAATTACATTAAAATTCTACTGTTACGCAAGTCCTTGCTTTTGACTGTAAAGTAAAACTGGAGCAATGTGTTACCGCCGATTTAAACATTTCATTTATGACGTAAACTTTCCACTAATTCTCTGATTTGCTATAGACATTGTCAATATATCAGTTAATGTGTGTTTAAATATGTGCTAAGTTAGACTTTACTTCTTGAAGTAGCTTAAATAAAAGTTGGCGTTCGGAACCTATTCGTCGAGAAGCCTCCAACTGTTACCAGTAACTGCTATGCAATAAAGACGCGTGTACGCTGTTGTGGAACCACGCAANAAATAAAAGTTGGCGTTCGGAACCTATTCGTCGAGAAGCCTCCAACTGTTACCAGTAACTGCTATGCAATAAAGACGCGTGTACGCTGTTGTGGAACCACGCAACAGTGGACTAAATAACCTGCAGGGGTTGCCGCAATGACGTCCAGTGTGCTTTCCGCACAATCACGAGGTAAATTTGTTACTGTTAAATTGAGTGGCCGTCGAGAATATTTTTGTCTTAATGATACCACGATGCGTGGTGCATATCGAATTAGGTGTGCCCAGACCGAAATGGGGTGGAGTGTTAGAGCGATGCGGTTATATTACGTGTGACAAAGTTTATACTATAAATGGTAGTCTGCATGAAATACTGATTTATTAAGCTGAAATAAAATAAACGTAGAGCAAGTTTACTCATAAAAGAAATAAAATTCCACAGCCGCCAAGCCAGCAGCGAGCGGATAATTTCACGGCGCAAGTGCTTCATAACCAGTTATAGAATATCTGGGTCGCAGTTCAATCCTCCTAACATAACATTTTTGTAGGGAGCTGTACATTCTGTAGTAAAAGTTTCAACTGCAAATATAAAACGTGCTATCATCGCTCGGTTTTCCCATGAAGAAGCGTGCGTGCGTGCGTGCGTGTTTGTGAATTGATAAGATTGCCACTAATTTTTATAAATTGTGTGACCGAAAACANAAGCAAGCAAAATTACATTAAAATTCTACTGTTACGCAAGTCCTTGCTTTTGACTGTAAAGTAAAACTGGAGCAATATGTTACCGCCGATTTAAACATTTCATTTATGACTTAAACTTTCCACTAATTCTCTGATTTGCTGTAGACATTGTCAATATATCAGTTAATGTGTGTTTAAATATGTGCTAAGTTAGACTTTACTTCTTGAAGTAGCTTAAATAAAAGTTGGCGTTCGGAACCTATTCGTCGAGAAGCCTCCACCTGTGACCAGTAACTGCTATGCAATAAAGACGCGTGTGCGCGATTGTGGAACCACGCAACAGTGAACTAAATAACCTGCAAGGGTTGCCACAATGACGTCCAGTGTGCTTTCTGCACAATCACGAGGTAAATTTGTGACTGTTAAATTGAGTGGCCGTCGAGAATATTTTTGTCTTAATGATACCACGATGCCTGGTGCATATCGAATTAGGTGTGCCCAGACCGAAGTGGGACGGAGTGTTTCAGCAATACGGTTATATTACGTGTGACAGTTTATACTATAAATGGTAGTCTGCATGAAATACTGATTTATGAAGCTGAAATAAAATAAACGTAGAGCCAGTTTACTCAGAAAATAAATAAAATTCCACAGCCGCAAAGCCAGCAGCGAGCGGATAATTTCACGACGAAAGTGCTTCATAACCAGTTATAGAATATCTGGGTTGCAGTTAAATCCTCATAACATAACATTTTTGTAGGGAGCTGTACGTTCTGTAGTAAAAGTTTCAATTGCAAATATAAAGCGTGCTATCATCGCTTGGTTTTCCCATGAAGAAGCGTGCGTGCGTGCGTGCGTGCGTGCGTGTTTGTGAATTGATAAGATTGCCACTAATTTTTATAAATTGTGTGACCGAAAACATACTGTTATCAGAGTGACCGAAATGTGTCGCGAAAGCATAATAATTATTTACACACACAATAGTAATAAAGATCGACTTGAAACCCGTTGTGACGTTCTGTAGATCGGACTGGCCGCCAATGCCTTCGGACTACGTAATGTGCCTTCGTCGTTTGGAGAACTGCGGGAGTTTCGGTTTCTAGATGATAATTTGGTAACCATGATGAAAGACCTAGTTGACACACTGCTTCCGTCGATAACATTGCAGTAACGAACTCTTTTGTCGGGGGCGAAGAAAAGCATAATCTATCATTGAGCAATTTTAGAGAGGCTAATACGTGAATAGTGTGCTTTTCTTGGTCAGTGAAGTGGGGATGTTTTAGTAACAGCACTTTCCATTTTTGTGGGAGTTTAAGTTTTCAGGACACCTATTGGAACCAAAGACACTAATGGTTGAAATTACATTACTTGTACAGCATATCTGTAGTTGTACAGCGCACTGAACTGTGGATACCAAATGAATCGTTAAAATTAAAATTTTCAATGGAAATACTTCCGTGACTATGATTATATTTTATAGCTTAGAAAAATATATGGGGAAGCTAAAGTGAAAAAAGGTATCTATTTTTCATCCTGGTGCTCCAATATTTTAAAGCGCACACAAACAGTTAGCAGATTTTCAATAAGAAAGGTTTCATTAAAACCACAGATGAATATTTTTGTGCAATGTGTTTTTATGAAAAGCTGAAATTTTATTGGGAAGCTAGGTTCCACTTATTGTTTGTGCAGTATTGCATGTTGACTGCAACAGTGGTTTTCACAATAATTTCTTCGTACAATACTCAAATACCGAATGTTAAACCATAAACTGATAGTCACTTCTGAATGTAGTATAGAGCGAGTTCAGCAACCTTTGAGCGTAGAGGCGATGAGGGAACTCGTGCGCATGCGTAGGACGCGCTAAGCGCTCTCACGCTTCTAGTCCTCGGACACGAAGATACGTAGGCACGTCCCTGCACGCATTGTCCATCAGGCATGGCAACGAGGTGGTTCGGGTGCTGCGCAAAGGAATATTTTAATTTTAGTATTTTTTTCACGGCTTAAATTGTCAATATTTTGTTGCCAATTTATAAATTTAGTGATTGAAACATAAACGTGGTCGTTGAAAAGTGCCAGTCAACAAAAATCGTTGTTAAATCCTCGCATTTAAGATATTTGTGCTTCCGTAAAGCAATGTTTTAAACTATAGCGACAGTGCTGTATCTTTACAGAACATGTTGCTGTATTAAAACCATATAGCTACCGCTTAAAATTCCGAGGAAACAGAACACACGCCGAACGTCACCTTAAGGCGTTAATTTTTTTTTTTTTTTACCAGGGAGGCTTCTTAAGGTGGTTCTTGGAATGAGACCACCCGTTACCAGGACACGGTAAAACTCTAAAGGTACTCATGGTTCTCAAGACCTAGAGATCTAGTTGAACAAATCTTGTAAGTTTTATTTATATTCCAAAAGAAAGGGTTTTTATACTTTAATGTAAATTAACAGTTTGTAAAGTAATTTCTCTTATCGAATTAAAATTTAAAAACTAATTATTCGTGTTTTACTTTTTTTTTAAAATTATTAATTCTGGCTGCTAAGGGTTTTCTTAAAGGTCCAGCCCCCACAGACACAGCCGTGGTTTCCGCCCCTCTTGGCGTCTTTGTGAATGAAACTGCATTATTTGTTCAGACAACCCTTGCTGCAGATGCGTGGACTGACTTGTACTGGGTATGAGAGGAATGCGTCTTGTGTTCTGGTGAAGGTAGGTTGGAGTAGTTAACGTTACTTGGGGATCTGGCGTATCAAGAGTGCCAGAGGGGCGACGTTGACAACAACGCAGCATTGTCATGCGGACAGCAGTGGGAGATAACTGTGCTCTACCAGCTCTGGGCTCCTCGCTGTAATGCCGGAGTCACACAGCCCCGACAAACACACTACGACACAAGACACTACAATTATATTTTCAATGTGACTGCGCGAATTTACAGCCCCGCACGAAAAGTAGAATTTTCCCGTAATATTTAGAAGGCGCCGATTGGCAAAGTTAGTTTCAAAGGCGGTGGGCAGGCGGCAAATTTGGAATACATGTTAGCGACTAAGATTGCAGATGTGTTACACCTGTCGTTAAGAGTTATAAATACATTAAAGTAACAGGTTTTTTTTTTAAATTTGCTTCTGTAGGGAAAGCTTACCATATAGTTAAGTTTCCAGGTTGTACGCTAAGTCTGCCGTGTCACACAAAAAGAAAATATAAATCATTATTAAACCTGGGCTGCTGGTTGGACGACAGGATTTGTCTGGCTTACGTCAGATCTATCTTTTATTTTATTGGCTGTTAGGTTTCAAGTGTCGTGTCGGGGCTGTGAGATTCCGGCAGAAGGAAGCAGGTAGTCTTGGGCTGTGTTGGCTTGCAGCTTGCAGTCACGGTATTGATTGTCGACGCAGACTGCAGTACGGTTACCTCGCCTCGCACTGCCGAAAGACAAATCCACATGCAGACGGCCAAATTATACAGAGTTAAGATCATTTGGTGATCCGGTGGCAAACATATTTAATAAAAACAAATTCTGCATATTCTAGAAATGCATATTACAATTTTTTATAGGCTCTTATACATATAATGATGTATGATTGTGAATTGGACTGGGTAACACAATTATTGTGAAACCAAGTAAGTAATGTTCTTTACCTTNCATAATGATGTATGATTGTGAATTGGACTGGGTAACACAATTATTGTGAAACCAAGTAAGTAATGTTCTTTACCTTCTCGGTCACAAGTGAGTACGTATGATTACAATTCAAATGTGTGCAGTTCGCCCAGCATAAGTAGAAACATTGCTTATGTTGTATATTGTAACTAGTTCGCGTTGAAGCATTTTTAAAGTCAAGATTTAAAAAAACCTGCATTTATTCAACGTGACACACGCACTGGCATGCACCCAGAACATTTGGNTTTTAAAGTCAAGATTTAAAAAAACCTGCATTTATTCAACGTGACACACGCACTGGCATGCACCCAGAACATTTGGTGACGATTAAGTGTGGAGGATGAACTTTTTCCTACTTGTCAAAAGTATTGCTACCCTGTTAGATCGCTTATTAAGTTTTATGTGAGCCAGTATTCGCATCTGCAGGACAGGACCAGTTACGGGTGTTCCTATTTTATACTCAATTCATTCTCTTCGAAAATCCCGTAACTATTTTTACTCTATTCCCTCTTTGATTTTATATGTTCTGTTTTCGTGTGGGGCCTGGTTAAATCAAGATAGTTTTAGTGTGGGTTTTGTCCCCGTCTTACTTTATTTTAGTAGGAGGATACATAAGTTAGTAATACATATATGTAATGTTAACCATAATATTATGGTTAACATTACATTCAATCGTTTCTACTTGAGGCCAGTTTGTGAACATGTTTTATCTACGGACGAGTTTAGCCGAATTAAGACTTTCAAAGATTTATATACCCTACTAAAATACTATTTCAGTTAATGCTATCTTTTCAAACATGTCTTAAAATTAAAATACATTATTTTACTTGAAATATTTTTCACTGTATACATTTGCGGGAGGGGTAAGGGAAATTTTCCAAAAAAAGTATTACCGTTGGGAAAGTATTCCCACTCCTTAATGTCGTATTGAAAGTGCGGTGTTCCAAGCAAGTCTAAAGAGAATGTTTAGTTAATTTCCTGGTTTATGCACTGAAGTGCGAGAATAGCGAGAATAGAAACACATGCATTTAGGTCGATAGAAATGATCTATTTTCACTTTATCGACGTATTAAAAACTGATGGTTTCCACTTACACTGTAAAAAAATTTCTGGTAATCGTTCTAAACTGTAATGGAAGTTTTTAGCCTATATATGATATGGAAATAATGCCACATATGACTACAAATGTAGGACTGTGAGAGTCACTATACGAAGATGGGAACTTGCTTATCTATGAGTTTGACACTCTTCCTGAGCAAATGTAAGAACGCTACCATGGACGTATAGGAAAAAAAAAACTTTACCATTCGTCCTCTCTCGCTGTACGACGTACACACTGGTTTGGCACATTCCTGAATTATTTCTTAACGCGAATATGGCGAAGGACACGAAGAGAGCGAAAAGTTTGTTCTAAGCAGAGCGTTTAACAGCGCTCAGCTAACCACAGTCATTCTATAGTACAGTAGTTTTCTCACAGAATTGAGACTTTCTCGTAGCGATACAACAGTTTCTCTTGTAAATGTGAAAAATGATAAAATATTGTTAATTCGCATCCAAGCTAATGTGAATAAGCCTACTTTTTTTTTATTGGTAGTATATTAATGGACGATCCGTGTGGAAAAGTGTAGTCTATATTACAGTGTATAGAGTCCACGAACTAGTTTTACTGTCGAGCACGTTTCAANACGAACTAGTTTTACTGTCGAGCACGTTTCAAACCAACCTTCGTAAGAAAAAATACCTGTTCGTAACTCTGTGTTTTAGCATTTATTCCATGAAGTCAGTAACAGAAGTGTTTCAACTTTATTTTGAATTCCTAAATTTGAATGAACGGTATAAATTTCCAACTGGAAAGTATGACTTTCAAAGCATAGGCAAATGCTGCGTTCAAACTGTGTTAATGTCGCTAGGGAATTGGGGGACAATAAATTCCATGTATGTCACATTCAAACTTTTTGTAAATCGATGGTTAGTGGCACTTTTAATCAGTCATTTACGGATTACAGAAAAAACAACAGCCGTAACATTTGCGTTCGTACCAATTTCAACATGTCGTAGGATTTGTGAATACCTGCCACGCTGCAATATTAAGGGCGCTGGTCACCAAAAACCATTTTTATATTTGTACGAAATACTGTTAAACTTGTAGACAATATTTAAAATTACTATTACCTCGTATAGTTTTTTTTTTTTTACATAATGGCATGTTAGAATCACAATTTGAGTGTTTTTGGACGGACAAATAATAAAAACTTGTTAAAAATAAGGGAAATTTGGCTTTTTTGTTATCTGTAGCCGTCTGATTTTTTGTGAAACAAATTTTGCTAAGCATACTTTAAAATGTGTTAATAGGGCCTCGTTAAATTGTTTGCAGGTGTTTTAATTTATTATATTTGCACATCACGAACAGAATACAATTTTAATCTTGACATTCCATAATGCAAAAAAAAATTGCTATCTTTTTTTTATGGGAGGAAAACGTACTTACTAATGTCTAACCGCTGAACGGTATAATTAATATTTTGGTGACTGTCACTCTTAATTCCTACATGCGGTTAAAAGAAAGCACAGCAGAAAGAATCAAATAAAGCAGGATTGTAGAAAGTACACGGTTCACTGAGAGATATCTATGGTTACGTCCCAGACATAAGGACGTTACTGCGTAATCTCTGCTTGTAACGGAGAGCAGTTGCGTCACTCGTCCCGCCACGCAGCCCGCGGGCGCGCTTCACTTGTTTACAAACAGCTGCGATTCGCAGGCGGAACGCAGCTGAGGACTCTCACTTTCCAGCCAGGAATCTCGCACGACGAGTCCCCGCAGTCATTTAACTGACCTCGCTCGAGCCTGCTATGTTTCGCCTACAACCCGTTGGAAACCTAGGCTGGACTGCGTAATCCCAAACACGACTGGAATCTCATAATCCACGCCCTCTCCCTTTGAGAACTAGACTTGAATGTAGAATTATGCTAGCATTTCATATACAGATGTTAATTAAAATAATGGAAACACCCGAACGAGCATCTTTAAAGCTGCCGCTTACCTGGCGCTTGAACTGAATTGCTGTGTGTTTGAAATACCGTTTGTTTTTTTTAAAGGAAGCCAGTAAACGTGCACCCGAAAGGCTTATCTACGAAAAGAACACACACTTCAGTCTAGTCATGTATGATACTTACAAGACATCACACACACTGGAAACATTATTTTTATGTCCTCTAACATGGCTGAATACTACTTTTTCAAACTGCTGTTTCTCAAAATATACTAACTGGATTCATGCGAAACTAACAGATAGGGAGTGTCTTGGACTCTGCTACAGTTTCGCGTTCAATAAAATGACAGGGTCGCCGCTAAGTTCCATGGTTCCAGCTGTACGATGGGAACACTGCGCAGTTCACGACTTTGCGCGTAGAGGCGATATCGCTTTAAATGCGCCGATCTGCGTCGTCCGTAGCGCTTTATCGATTTCTGCCTCACATTTGGCGGCAACCCTTACATGGCGTTGGACCACCGTTGTCTTGTACAGCTGCAATTCGTCGCGTGATGGATGGATAAAACCCCGTGAATTGTTCCTAGAGCAATTTTGTACCATTCGCCATGCAGTTCGGCCTCAGTTCAGTTAGTGGTGATGGGGGAGGACGTCTGAACTGGATTTTCTGCTCTAAAATGAACTAGATATGCTCGTTGGGTGGATTGTGTACGCAGTCGCCACCTTGGACCCTGTTGCTCTTGATACACCTAAATTACTGGCAATCTTAAAGATACACTTGCTCCAACTAACCGTGCTCCAATAATCTGCCCTCGTTGAAAGTCAAGAGGTGTCTCCCATTTTGCCTCGCCTATACATCTGGCCGATTGCACGCATGAATACGTACTACAGCGCACTGTAGACTAATTTTCTTAGCTGTAATACTGAAACAGTCGCAGCGCACGGATGGAAAGCGTTACCCCCCTCAAAAAGATGCTGTGTTCCAGAACATGGATGTTTGTTATTTTGATAACCGCCTGTAAAGAAGGAATGAAGCCATTAGATAATTTATCTTTATTCTTGGTACTAGTCTCCTGGCACGACACAGGTGGTTCTGTAATCGCTCTTTACGCCGCCGTGCGGCAGACATCGCACTTTTTCGTAGTGACACATGCGCCATTGTGGGTGCCAGGTGTAGACCTAAGATCGGTAGACAGTTTCACCTTCTGCGCATGTGCTAGTCATTTACTCAGCCATTGAAAATATAACTGTCATGCAGTAGTTAGTGTTAAAAACGGTAACTAGCCCCACAAAAACCGGAGATACTCACGGATGGGTTAATTCCTGCAGTTAATACTCTTTATACTCGACGGCGACAGTGATTAGTTGCATGACATTTTGACTACTTGTTTAAAAGGGTGTTCTCATTACTGTCTTATCTGCACGTAAAGCTGTTCCCCCGTTTATCTACGCTGACAGGAATTATGCTCCATGAATTTTGAACGCCTGTGATTCGTCTGCAAACAACTAAGCAGTATCGAAAGTTTATCCAAACAATTTTTCGTGATGTAAAAATGTCTTCTTATTGAATGCTTAAAATATATCAAGGCAGAACATTTGGAGTCGGAATAAAATTGAGTAAATAGCCTACTTGTATGGGCTGTTCACGGTAAAGTGAGCACTTTTGAGGCCATAGTTATTTTCCTTTCAGCCATTGTTTATCCTTTATCCACATTTTAAAATAAATATTACCATGAAATTAATAAACACGGGTGTGTATATTCCACGGCACTCTGAAGTTAACGTCTAAATTATATTGAAAGAAAAATGTGAATTTACACTTGATCAGTTATTTTTAACACGTGTTTGACATAGGTTGTCAGCGTAAGCTCCATATACCTCAAAGTATAATTCTTTGTAGCTTCGGGGCCGTGGTGGTCTCGAAACAAGCGCATTGGTTTCCCACCAAGGCGATCCCGGCCGGTTCGATCTCGATTTTCACATGGGGGAAACTGGGCGGATGTTAAAGTTGCCTTTGGCCGTGAAGGGGCAGGGGGAGGGGGTAGGGGGGTATGAATTCTCGAGGTACTCCAGCTTCCCCCGTCCCTGCATTCAGTCGCTGCTCAGAATCTCTCTGCACAAGCATTTATCATTCGATCAGCCACGTCGAATAATTAGTTCTTTTACCAATTGAAATTCAAACCCGAAACTGAGTGTTTGTGTCCGCTTGTCTGTATTCGCTTCTGGAGAGCGTGAAGTTTCAGTTTAGAGGACGGCGCACGTCATGTTGACGGGATGACGCCGCGGAACCTGCTCCCTTGATTTATCTGCTCCGGGACGACCGGCCTGCGGACAGAAACTCGTCCTACTGGATACTAGACCACTCCCGCCAGAGGTTGTCGTCTCCGCGTTCGCCGAACACGCCTAGGCGAGGAAGAATACCTGCCCACTGAGTTTCCTCACTGCTCTCCCTTCAAGTGAAGTTGGAAGTTCTTATGCCCACTTGCTCGCTACATACGTTCTTGCGCTTTGCGAATCCAGTGTGTGTCGGCGGTTGTTGGAAGTGCTTGTGGTATTTGACTATACGCTATTACGGTAAAGTAAGCGATTTTAAAAGCACTCCCATTTGGAATAATAGTGAATAAATACATTTTATTTTAACTTTAGACCTTAACTTCTTAGAGCTGTGGAACATACACATTGTGTTTATCACTTACATGGTAATATTTATTTTAAAATGTGGCTGAAGGATTAAATATGGCAGAAAAAATAAAGTAACTAGGGTCTCAAATGTGCTCACTTTACCGTGAACACCCTATAACGTCTTGTTACCAAACTTTGATTTTTCTTCTCAGTATTACTGTAGCCATATGGNACTTTACCGTGAACACCCTATAACGTCTTGTTACCAAACTTTGATTTTTCTTCTCAGTATTACTGTAGCCATATGGGAAAATGTCTGGAACTGATAAGTTTAATTAAAACGAGTTGGGTTGTTTCCAAAATATGCCATGCAACTCAAGTGTTTTATATTTCTTATGATAAAAGTATATCATATTTGGGTAATACAAATAAAATATGGGAGGAAATAGGCGTTGGTAAAAAAAAAGGTATTTCTCATGCAATATATCATTACACTGATTGCGCACGAATGTGGTGCGTTGTCTTTTGGGTGTAATTTTCTANTGTATTTCTCATGCAATATATCATTACACTGATTGCGCACGAATGTGGTGCGTTGTCTTTTGGGTGTAATTTTCTAGACAGGGTTAAGCTTTGTTTGCACGAGGCGGAGGAACAGTCTCAAAGTATAACTGGTAGCATGGTTTCAGAAAAGTTAGTAATCATGAATGGACTATACTTGCACGCGGTGGAGATATAGGCAATCTGCAAGAAGAAGAAATTGGAAGAGTCTCAGAAGTGGTCAGTTAATTGTAAAACAGCTATACTTTCTTTCACCTGAACGCTGTGGCGGACAATGTTCCTCACATGAAAAATTTACCCTTAACGTAAAAACTTAAAATTGAAACTTTCTAAAAAATAAAGAATGTTTATTTTAAAATTCTTTCTTTCAATACAGATTAATAAATGTTTCTGAAATGCGGATGAAACAGTTTACAAAGAGTAGCACCCGTGCTTTGTATTCAGATCATTCAGACATTGACAAAGCCTACTGTTCTCCTCGCAGAGCTTCTCTTTGACCATCGACTTGAAGGGTCCCGGCTTTGAAGTAGTTAGAAGTGGTACGATCCGCCATTGGAAGGTTTCATTTGGGCCGCTTTCAGGAATGAGGACGGAGCACGCACTTCTCGGCAATTCCTACTAAGGGAAAACTTTGAGAGTTTCACTGTTCACGATCTGATGTAATGGGTTAGGTTATTGCCAATAACTCACCAGAAACACTTGCATTGGCCTACAACCTTACTTGTTGCTTTTAAATAGGTTTTCCACAATTAACAGTTATTCTGGATTTTTTAATACACAATCATTGTTGAAAACTTTTGACATTTGTGTCTGAACGTGTAATTGAATTTTTCAGTTTCCTCAGTTTCGCTCTTTCCTTATAAATGTTCGTCGAAAAATATTATACTCCCATCGAGAGTTTACCTTGCAACCTCAGTATTTTGTTACAGTTTCCGTAAGCTTCCTCATTTTGTATAGCATTCCCGCCACTTCAGTAAAAACCTTTTTAAGACTCATGGAAAGCATTACCATTCTTTCACCATTGCTGTTAATACTGTGAGCCAAAGTCTCTGAAGCATTTTCGTGGTTAATTCTGTTTTGAAATACGAAATGTTTATCCTGATCTTGAAGTTCAGCGTCAAAACTATCAGAACGTAGCTTGAAACTTTCCTTGCTCCTGAGCTCAAAATTGTCCCAGTCTACTGATTGTCACAAAAAAAGGTAACACGCTGGACGTTCTACTTATGTCATACACTAGCGATGATCCGAGAGTTCTTCCCTCTTCAATCTGTTTTGTGTTGAGAGTCCTGCCATCAAATATTTGCTTTCATTAAGTAGTGCTCAGTGTCAGTAGTGCGAAATAACTCTCGGTGGGTGAGCGAGTGAAGAGATTTGGGCGGCGGTTAACATAGAGATCTTGAGAGCCGATGAGTATGAAGTGTGGTGAGTATGGAGCAGCGCCGGAATGAAGGGGCGGAGGAAATGGAAGATCCCCGAGAAAACCCGCCGACCAGCGGCATCGTCCGGCACGATTCCCACTTGCGAAAATCCGGAGTGAACCGGCCGGGGATTGAACCCGGTTCGCCTTGATGGGAGGCGAGTAGTCTTACCGTTCGGCCACCGTGGCCCCTAATAACTCTGGTAAATCGGAAATTGATCACGTGTCAATTTAACAGTTTCTCGAAGAGTCGTNGGGGGGGGGAGTATAGATCCTAGTGAGGTTCACTATTATCCATTTCTTAGATGCATCACTGCGTTAAGTGCCTTAAGCGATGCATTGGTGAAATATAATTTTTACGAATTCCTCATACTCTTACACTCTGCTGCAAAAGGTTTTAAATTAAAATCCAAAACGCATAAGACAAAAAAAGACTTAAATGCTATTAGCTACAGTTTTAAAACCCACTAACAAAGTTTCCTGACAAAAATATTTAGACAAAAGAATTAATTTTCTTCATTGTTTGGAGTATTTTTTTTTTTATCTAAAGGGAACAATTGATCGTGCATATCCACTGTCTTGTGAGAATAAAGGTTTACTACCCACGTTTCCATAATAGAAGAGATCACGTAGGCTAAAAAAAAAAAAAAAAAAAAAAGCGCATAAATACTCCATTAGAAATATAACCTAAAATAAAAAAGATTACCTAAAATAAAAAAGATTACCTCGAACTGCCTTGCTCATTCCTTAGCCACGGGTTGTAGAATGACTTGCATGCAAAACACACGAAACAGCTATTTTAAGTTTCCACACACGTTTTACTGGCTGGAATTCTGGGCTGACTCCTTGCGACTCCAAATAGCCTAATTTGTTAAACAATGCAGAAAACACAGACCCGTGCGTCCCGCGTATTCTCATTTCCATAATCCTGCCTTGTCTTTAGTACTCACGGTGATGTGCTGGCTCTTCAGTCTGTCATGCGCGGAAAGGTTGTATTGTAACGACAGAACTTCCTGCTAGTTATAGCGTGCAGGAAAACACTTGCGAGCAGACACGGCACTCCAATCTCAAGGAACAGTGTGGGTGGGGGTGTGAAACCACCCAGGGTCAAGAATTAAGGGGAGCAAAACTGTTTCTCGCGGAAACAAACACAAGGCGATCGATGTAAAGCCTGCCCCCCCCCCCCATCC
>NQII01001518.1:299916-327775 GCA_002778355.1 Clitarchus hookeri | reverse complement strand
ATCCACGTCGTAGTTTCCTTAATATTACAATCAACAAGCAGAACCGGGTTTCCTTCTTCCCCGGGTAAACAGTGTATTCGTGGTTGTAAATCACTGCTGTTAAGGTGAATTTTTATTTGATATTCGTGAAAATAGGATGACTCCTTAGCAGAGGTCGTATTAAAATGTTTCGGATTCTAATCCCGGTTGAGTGGGTGGATGTGTGCCGTTCGTAAGCAACCCTCCGAATAGCATTCTGGAATAAAGGCATTAATAAACCCATTTAAATTTGGTACATAGCCCATTAATGCTGAGATTTTTCGCACAAATAAATTCAACATGATACAAAAATATAGGCTGATCCTATGTACATTAGCAACAACTGCATCGGCCTACAGCCCTCTGCGCACACGTATGGAACCACTGCATTGATGATCAAATTTTCTAATATTAGTATACTTTCTATTTGGCAGCTTATTACAGAAATTAATTGTGGTTCAAAGTGGTGAGCACACAGAATTTTTTTTTTTTGCGTGCCTTAAGACGTGGCGTGATAGTAATGCCCCTAAAATTCCAATGTCGCTTAACGCTTACATGTACACTGACTCCAGGTCAATAGCAGTGCCCAAGTTTTGCGTGTGAAGTATGAAATACAGTCACCAGGAAGAAGAAATGAAACACTGACTTCAGAAGTGTTTAACTGCAGACATGCGGCGGCGAGGTCCCTAGCGTAGGGGGCATGTTCGTGAAACAAAATAGAAAACTTGGTTGCAGATTGTTGCACGTTACCCTTCAATTTTCGGTGAGTCTGATTAGATTTACTATTCTCGTCTAGATTTACTATTCTCGTCCCACAAACATCCGGTCTTCAGTAACAGCAGTGAGGATGCAGCATTAAAATAACTAGTTTTTGTGAAATAACTGATAGCATGACAAGCGCTGCGTGCGCCTCTCTTGTCGGCCACAGTAGCCAAGGTACTGATTGGCGAGTGAAATCTAGCACCAGTCGGACATTTCGGTCTCTGTGCATGCAACACGCGCTGTTTCTTTTCTGTGTATGCACTTACTTGCGTCGGCGCCTTTCCATCCGTGCACGTGTGCGACGTAAAGCATTGCCTCGCTTGTCGATCGTACAACCTCCCCCCCCCTCCATCTATTACGCCAGCCACTGCACTCGAATCTCGTCGGCTGTTGACGCGCACGTGTCAGAGGGTGAGGAAATCCCCGGCGACCTTGAGCAGGCTTGCGAAACCCGCCAGCTGCCGGGGTTGCCAGCCGCTCTGAGCCAACAAGCGTGTAATTAACCCGGCGGCGACTACAGAGGGCATGTTGTGTGTGTAGGTCGGACGACTTGTACTGTACACAGCCAGCAGAAATACAGCGAGCAAAGAAACCGCCAGCGTCCTTCGGCATAATCATCCTCGGTCTTCCGCTCCAGAACAGTCATTCTGCAGCCCGGGGCGAAACCAAGGGGGTAAGGGACTTTAACCCCCATTTTTCCAGTTAGATTGTCAACAGTTAGTATTAAAATAAGTAATAATCCTTTACTTCTGATAAAAACGGCTAGTTGCAGCTCACTGATGCATTAAGTTTATTTATTATACTGTGATGTAATTTTCTCCTAGAATTTGCTCTAATTAATGTGTGTCAGCACCACTGATTTCTGTGTAATCTCAGTCCCTAAAGTTCAAGTTACAAAGGCACAGTTGAAGATTTGGAATGAAATTGAAAGTTGGTTCACACGTTAGCAGATCACACCGATCAGACAGAACAGAGGGTAACAACAATCTGAGAGCTACTTGTTGCTTCTGCGTTTTCCTAGCTGTTTGCCTTTGTGGGAAAAGTTGAGATCGAACAGACTTTGTCGGTNAGCTACTTGTTGCTTCTGCGTTTTCCTAGCTGTTTGCCTTTGTGGGAAAAGTTGAGATCGAACAGACTTTGTCGGTGCAAAGCAGATATTACCCATAGTTCTGTGCGTCAAGGAGAGACAAATGGCCACCATCGGAGATAACGTATTGAGGTTTAAGCTTGTAACCCACGCGAAGGAAATACGACCTTTGTGTAATGCATCGAGAAAACAGACACGTAAAGGAAAATGAAAAATATTCGCAGGAAATCTGAATATCCTCTNTCTTTGTGTAATGCATCGAGAAAACAGACACGTAAAGGAAAATGAAAAATATTCGCAGGAAATCTGAATATCCTCTAGATGCAAAACTTCTAAGAAATATAAATTTGATCCTCGGCAGTTTATTGGCAAAACATAACTTGGAATTATGGGTACGCGGATAAAGTATAGGTTGTTCACGGTAAACTGAACACTTTTGGAAAGCCTGCTTAAGATTTACTTGTATGCACATTGTGAATTTCTCTGCCATATTAAAAATTTATCATTGCGTTAGGTTTGATCACTTTACTCATGCGTCGGTCAAGTGACTGTGAAATTATTATAGTAAATTTTACGAATTTGCGGATTCTAACACTGGAATAAAAAAACCGAAATGATAAATCTCTTCAGTATTCATAAATGTTAACCTAACACACTTAATTCAACGTTAAAACATGGAAGTACTTTCCCTCCCTCGTTATCAACGTCACTGGGTGCATGCCTGTCGGTGTGCCCGGTAAAATACATACAGGTAAGAGGCAGTGCCATACTTAAAAAATTAATTTCGAAAGTTCTTAAATAACCGTGAACAGCCTGCAGAAAGTATGGTAATGTGTGAATCGCGGTCACTGAAACCCGCTCAGCTCGCTTTGTCATGGTCTGTGCGATCTGCAAATATGAGAATCCGCTTTCACTCAGTCTCCAGCGCTCGCGGGGGCATTGTGGTATGGAGGAGCGACGCGACGGTCTGCAATGGCAGGGAATGCGGGATGAATGCTAGAAACGTCTGCCTCGTTTCCTACATGCAACAAATCGGGTTTGACCACCTCCCNAACAAGACACGGGAGACCGGCGGGCTTGTCTGCGAGCCACAGAGGTTTCAAAATCAACATAAAGTAGTATAGTACACACACTTAATCGTTCGCGGTCCAATTTTCGGACAGCACTCTTGGCACGTGGCCTTTCCTCGCTTTGGTCTACACGAGGTGAGGAGCGAAGATGCACTGATCATCGCAGTTCTCCAGCTAACATACTGACATAGTACACAGCAGGCTGCAGATATTGAAGAAACTTCTTACTAATGATGGGTTGGTACAGTGGACGGCGACGCAGCTCCTGGACACACTGGTGTCGAGGATTGGCTCTTCGGCCGGACCACGGGTGGTGGAGAGTTGAGGGTCTAAGGACGATGTGACAGGGCCATTAGAGAGCATGACTGCACCAGACTGGGTTTCAGTTGTCTGGTCATCTGGCGTGTTAGCTGGGTGTGTACTTCGTTGATTGGGCGTAACTGTCCCGTGCGCTTGAAAGCCGTGCCTGGCTCTAGTCCTCTGGAACAGTCTCGGGATACGGAAGTCCCGTGCACCGTGGAAATACTACGGATTAACGCAGCAATAAAACAGAGCGGAGTCCTCCGGTCCTGCTTGGCGCTCTTGTACATAGAGGCTGAGAATGCCTGTAATACAGCTTGGGCACCACCTACATCCTTGCTGTCTCTAGGACGGTACTGGAGCTGTCACGTTGCTCGCAGGGTGGTGGATTCCGTGCAGGACCAGTCCACATCACGGAACTTATAATAATCACGATTCAGGCTCGTCTTAGAGGCTCGTCTTAGATGCGTAAAAAAATGAAGCATAAACCTACATAAAAGAACAGTTGGCTATCGTAGCTCCTGAAAGCATGGAGACAAGAGTGCATATGGACATATATAATTTGAGTCGCCAAAAATGGTAACGTGGAAACTATGAAAGAGCATGAACGGCCATCAACCAATGTTGACGTAGTCCCTGAAAAATTTGTATGTGGAAGCCGGGTTCCTTAGTTGTTGAAATGACTCTTTCATACAGCTGTATGTATGCATCTAAAAGAGAGATGAAAAACGCAAGCTGTCTTTCCCTAGTAGAAAGTACATCGTAATTGGATTTTTTTTCCCCCGTGAAAACTTATAGCTTTGTAGTGTCGGGCAAGGCACTTTCTCTGGGCCAGGCGAGGTAAACTGTGCAGCAGTTGGCGTCGGCAATCAATACTGGCCGACTGATTGCAAGCTGTAAGCCAGCATACGGAGCGGTTCTACAGCGCAGAATATTCTCCATTCACGGTTACTTCCAACTTTTATGAAGCTCTGCTAAAGTTCTACTTCCCGTTCTACCTTCACTGGAACTAGCTGTCTGCAACCTTGCGGCATCCATAGTTAACTCCTCAATTTTATTATTTGTGCTATGCCGGATTGGCAATTTCTGTAATGGGATTTTCCCTGTTAACCGAGCACTTTTAAAAGCCCAGCTTGAGATCTACTTTTCTCATTTTGTACCCTTCCGCCATATGTAAAATTTGCATTGCAATTGGCCTAGTGACTGTATCCATGCGCCAGTCAAGTGAAAAAGTGAAATTGTTGGGAACCTAAATGTGTAGTCTATTTTCGGTTTCTTTACTTTTTTTGAATTAAACTTTTCAAAAATCACCCCATGTATCACGTGGTTGGTTGTTTCCTAAATACGTATTGTATCAAGCGTTTTATACTCATCTTAACATAAAAATACCTTATTTTTGGTTAAGTTGAAATTTTACTTGTATTGTATCTATAAATTATATTATTTTAGGGAGAAAATAGGTGTGCGGGTAATACCTAGTAATACACAGCTATGCAAAATTTTATTACATTAAGTGCGCACGAATACGGTGGGCTATCCCTTTGGTGTAATTTTCTAGACTTGTTTAAGTTTTGTTTGCACTAAGCGGAGGAATATACTGGAAGTAGGGCTTCAGAAACGTTGGAATTAATGTATGTACTTGAATTTGTACAAAGCAGAACAGAACAAACTTTATTTGCCGTAAATTTGAACATTACACTCGCAGTAAAATGTCAAAACTCGGAACTATTTTTCTTAATTCGCCACCGATTGGGAGCCTGCGTGCCAGTGTGTACAGTTATCGGGCAGTGTTTTTTTTTTTTTTCCAATATTAATTTCGCAAGTGCTTACTTTATCGTCAACAACACTCTAAGAAATTATTCTCAAATTTACGATGATTATACGTATCAGAAAGCGCGAATGGTTAAGTTATTTCCTATGCATTCATGCTATCGTCCCTACATTTGCTCAGGAAACAGTCAAATGCGTAGGTAACGTCCCAACTTTGTATAGTAGCGACGGTAAACATTCCATATTTGTAGCCATGTGTGGTATTTATATACTGTATATGGATTAAAAACTTACAATTCAGTTTAGGAATTTTACCAGAAATTTTTTTTTAGAGTGAACGTAAAACATTATTGTAGAAAAGTAATTGTTATTCATAAATCCTAACTTATAAAATATTATAAATGCGAAAGTGACATAGGCTACTTTTTATCCCGAAAAAATATCTCATTCCCTCAGGAAATTTTTTTTTAGTAAAAATAGCACTCTGGGTGCAATGCTGAGTTAATGTAAGTTGTTAGTGTGGGACGAAAGCACAATGCCACACAAAAAAGTGATAGAGGCCCTAAACCGAACTCTACAGGATATACGAAACAATAGACATTATGGGAGGAATGGTTGTATTACTAGCTGGTAACTTCCGCCAAACTCTACCAGTAATTCAGAGGGGCAAACGTGCAGATGAAATCAAAGCCTGTCTAAGTCGTCAAGCTCATGGGCAAATGTCAAGAAATTCAGCTTGACGACAAATATGAGAGTGCACTTCTACAATTACGTTGATACAGGACATTATGCTGATACACTATTAAAAATTGGAGATGGGTGTTTAGAAACAGATGCCGAGGGCTGTGTGTCACTAACGGAGGATTTTAGTAATTTGGTGCAGTGTGATACGGAACTGATTGCTAGCGTTTACCCAGATCTACAAAGAAATATAAATGACAATCAGTGGCTCTGTAAAAGAGCGATTCTAGCACCANCAATCAGTGGCTCTGTAAAAGAGCGATTCTAGCACCAAAAAATGGCATCGTTAGTGCTCTATTCTGTGTTTATGATCAGTGTCTGTCTACTAACAAATACCGTTATTTTTCCCTATAAGTTTGTTACTATAAGTACGCGAGCAACATTCGATGACGAAGTTTTTCACCTTGCACTCATTGAAATTGAAAAGCAAGTGTAGATATTGTCAAGAAAAAGTATAAAAAGCATGTACTNGTTTTTCACCTTGCACTCATTGAAATTGAAAAGCAAGTGTAGATATTGTCAAGAAAAAGTATAAAAAGCATGTACTGTGTTTAAAAAAAATCTAAACTATAATTCTGTAGTCCACGCGAACGGAGCCGCGGGCACAGCTAGTAATTGAATATNGTTTTTCACCTTGCGCTCATTGAAATTGAAAAGCAAGTGTAGATATTGTCAAGAAAAAGTATAAAAAGCATGTACTTTGTTTAAAAAAAATCTAAACTATAATTCTGTAGTCCACGCGAACGGAGCCGCGGGCACAGCTAGTAATTGAATATNGTGTTTAAAAAAAATCTAAACTATAATTCTGTAGTCCACGCGAACGGAGCCGCGGGCACAGCTAGTAATTGAATATATTTTAATATACGATCATCGTATTTTTGTAATATGCTTTTGAATGTCTGGAACCGAACTTCGACACATGGCAGAAAGCTGGATTTGGCGTGTCTCACTGCGGCGACGTGACCGGATTCTCGCTCATACGGTTGTACAGGCAATGGCCACCTATACATTCCTTGATTGCTTGGCAGGTTTACTAGTTTGAGAGAGAAATGTGGAATTATCCCTTCTGGCGGCAAGTCGCTGCGCTAGGTTCAGACACCGAAGATCGTGCACTTTCCCTTTAAACCAACCTGCTAAATAGTTTTCGTGAAGAGTTTTATTCATCGAAGTGCTGCAACATATACCCCGTGGCGAAGTTCTCTTGCTCGAAGCTGATCATGAAAATGCCTGTTTAGGCCGTGTACACTTTCAAAAAGAACACATTAGTGGTGAAGATAACAATATGAAGATACAGCAGTAAATATATAGTATTCGGACTTTAAGATTATTCTTATGATGTATCACTGAAAATTGAGCATTTTTCTATCTCCTGGCAGATTTCTGGGCTAAGTAGGCAACGTGATAGTCGCATACTGCTGCTAACTTCGATTATGCCGTTACATCGTTCTTATAAGAGAACTTGAAATTTTGGGAAACGCAAATTGTGCATTGTGCTGGGTTTTAAGTCGTGCAAATCTGTGCTGAAGAGATAGTCAAATAATAAATCACTTACTGAATCTGACTGCGAACCACACATACGGCGACTCAGTGCTGAAACTGTGTGGTCGTGACTCGGCCAGGCCTCGAACCACCACCTTTCAGTTCCTCCCGCCGAGTGGGCGTGGCACGTTAATGATCACGGCCACTGGGTACCGTTGCACGACATACGTCATGTCTATAGCCTCCGCCTGTTCCACAGACTGCAGGCGTGTTTATTCGCGACCGTTATGGTATCAAGGTCGTGCTGCAATTGAAATAACCATAACCATGCAAATAATGGTAAGAATTTAACCAGTTCTGTACATTAGTGTTTTTGTTAAAAATTACAACCGTTGCCCGTAACTAATTGCCGATGCATAAGCTTCCCCTCCACCCACTTTCTTGTACGATAACTTGCGCGCAGCCAGTCAGTTCGGATTTTTGGGCCTCGGCGTCGGGGGTGCGATGTCATTTTTGTGTTTGTGCCGTCTAGAATGTTCGCGAGTTTTCTTGATTTCGTTTTTGGGTTTTCGATNGGTGCGATGTCATTTTTGTGTTTGTGCCGTCTAGAATGTTCGCGAGTTTTCTTGATTTCGTTTTTGGGTTTTCGATTTAGAGTAGTTTGCTGATGTATTGATAGTTTGAAATTACTGCTTTTGGCCATGGGCGTATTTACTATTGACATTCTTAATTCCTTGTAAAAAACTAAACATAACAGGTTTGGTTTTTTTTATAAGTCAAATTAACTGTTACAAATTTAAATTACGTTCTCTAAAATATCTGTGACTCGCTTTTATAAAACAATTTACTGGTAAAAAAAAAAAAAAGATAAGTGAAAGTAAGTGAAGCTTGCGTATATATCGTATTATGCCATAGCGATCTTAAGTAAAAACGTTCCTCTAAATATTCTTATTTGGAAGTGAAATATGATTCGTCAATAAATTATAACATCGTATTTATTAGGCTTATTTTAACGGGGAATTTTTATAACTCTAGCAATGGTTGTGGGCACGGTTGTGGTTGATTTTCAGTTGTAGTTAAAACTTGAACGTGATCGAGTAAACGAACAAATGAAACAGCTGCTTGATATTTGTTTACCAAAACGTAACCACTAGTCTACGTGAAATGTTGACGGCAGAATTTTGGTTTCAGCTCAATTGTCTATGTTGCAGTAAAGGCATGTTGTTGAAATTCCTTCTAAATACGANACGGCAGAATTTTGGTTTCAGCTCAATTGTCTATGTTGCAGTAAAGGCATGTTGTTGAAATTCCTTCTAAATACGACACTTAAATCACATAGTGGAGGCCTAAGTGTTCAATTTCTAACTATTACTACTGTAAAATTTATATTAAATGTTAAAACTGAAGGGAACTAACTACATAAACTTCCAAGAAATATTCTTTATGGTTTTATAATATGAACCGCTGCAGACCGTCGTCTTAACTTCGTTCTTTCAGAATTTGTACGAAAATATAAATTTTATATTTCCTATAACACGTTTGTTTTCGAAAGGTTATTTTCCTCAACATGTCATACAGTTTACAAACTATTACTTAATATCACAAACGAAAAATGTGACATACTAAAAATATAGAAAATGACGCTTGAACACCTTTCCATCTTGGATTTATTTTTGTTTCACTGTAGCTTGCTTTTCAGATCAGACATTTGAAAACTAGGGCTGTTATGGCGTAGGGAATATTTGAACAGATATATTTAAATCCATGGTATTTGTTGCATGTGTAAGCGTAATAAAAATTAATTAATTATTCACTCCTTTTTTCCAATTTCGAATGAGAAATTATAGATAAAAAAAAGTCAATTCAGGTTTCAATAAATCTGTAAAGTAGTTCTGTATGAAACAATGTTTGAATTTAAATATTAAATCTTAACAGTAAGTTATAGACAAACATAAATACACAAGATGACAAGGATACCACGACCTTAAACTTGTGGCACTCTGTTGAAAGGAAAGCGGCGGGAGAGACGGCAAGTTAGTGGTCGGGAAGGGAGTGGGGATAGGAAGCCGTAGCAGTTAGTCGTTCAGCTGTGCGCCGTGTTCTAGCGAGGCAGGGCGACTTGGCCTCTACAAGATCGCGGGCTGCACGTGACGCAATCCCCACGTGCCTCGGGTCGCGTGCTCCAGGCTTACTTCTCTCTCTCCTTCGCAGGTTGAAGAGGCATCCTCTTCACGGCTAGAGCACACTTCGCCTTCAATTACGTGTACGTCTAACACGTGTCTGCCCGACAACATGTAGGCTACGTACATTGTTGTCCATAGCGGTTGTACTCGAACCATTCAAACGGCGACTCTTTAACTTTGGCGAAGTGCTGATTTTAAAAAAAAACAGTAGCCCACAGGTGTAACTACTTAAACGTGCAGAATAAATTTTAAAAAATCTTTCTAGTTAAAATATNCCCCCCCTTCCCTTGCAATTCTGGAGTTACTGGAGAGATACCTAATAGACTGCCGGATTTCTTGCCTAGTACAAGACATGCACACGATGCAGTATGAACAGTTGATACACCCACGCCGTATTTTGGGAATATGCTAATCATTCCTCATGTGGACGTCTTGTGTGTCACGGTTTTCAACACTTGTGACAAGCAGGCTGAACGATAAGCGAATTTTGCACGTTGCTACAGACGTTCGCGCGAAGTAGCATCCCGAGATTTGAGTGCACCCGATGTGTTTGAGGACAATTAGTTATCGCGCATGCTCAATGCACATGGTAGACTACTTTAAATCATTAAAATCTCCCATCTCCCCTCACCACCTTCACAGCTGATTTTTCAGACAAACAAACCCTATATAATGGGCATATTTTTTTTTATCTAGTGTAACTTAGCATAATTTAACTTACAGATACGCAAATATAATTTCTTGCATTGTGAAATGACACAAATATTTTATTCTACTCTTCAAGCGCCCCTCTACTCAGTCACTTTTCTGGTGCACTCGGTAAATCTCAGGATTCTTCGGATTATTTATATCAACGTACAAAATATCTTCCTTCCCCACCTCCTTCACAACCAACCACCATTATTGGAACGTTTCTGAGTACCGAGTTTGTACTGAAATGTTTCGGAGCCCACTGTAGTCCTTTTAGCTCCTTTGCGTAACTGTTCCGCGTAAGGATGGGTTTGTAATTTTAAAATAATATTATTTTACGTAAGAACAATTACGTGTGCGGAAGAGCCGAAACTGTGCTGTTCAACGTGCTGGTTCACAATAGAAGTTAGCAGGTCGTGTGAGTAGTTGGCAGCTACTATATATTCCTCAAGTATAATTCTATGGCAGTGTCCAATCGGTGCATGGCTGGATATGTTGGGAGGTAAATGATATTTATAGTTGCAAGGAAGAACTATAAATGTTAAAATTCTAATGTGTAAGCATTTTTATGAATGTATTTGTGAATTTAATTAATAATGAGATACTCTGCCAGAAAATGCCAAACTTAAGGAACAATGTAACTAAGTGCAGGTTGTGTAATGAAGTGGTTTAGTAGTAATGTCTGTAGCTATGGGCCAAACAGAAGGAAGTACCATGTGAAAATATATATACATCCATCCCGGGCCCATTTGTTGGCAGAAAAACGGGGGAGTTGGGAATATGCATTTGTAGTTTTAGGTTTTAAGATCTTGCAAACAACTGCACGATGCTCTAAAAAAAACTATTTTAATTAAAACACACGTAACATTTTTATTAATTACGTGCNACTCTTTGGCAGAGGCCTCTATAAGAGTCTCAGCGGGCCTGGTGTTGTCTATTATGGAGCTAAGTGGTGATCCTACAATTTTATTGGCGTGAAAATTTTAACGTAGTTTAGCGAGTGCATTTCCCTCTTTTGCAAGCATTTTTCTTAAATGTTTGATACTTCAGACTAAAATTGTCGTTCTTGGCTGTGTTGAACTTAAAATGTTTGCAACGTTTGAGGGGTCTTGAACATTGTGTTTAGGACTAGTGCGATCAATGTGTAGTTCAAGCGCAGTGCAATGTTCGATTTTACCAAAAACAGCGGGCTGATTATGAACTCTTACCGAATAGTGAGATATGCACAGAATGTTAACGAAAAACGTACCACAAGTAGCGACTACAAACTTATCTGCGTTGCGTGTGTAGAGTTCCTGCCGTAACGAAGACCTGTGACGTCAAAAAGTAGTAAACAAAAGGGTCATAATTTTGTAAATAATATCTGTTTATAAAGTGATAAGTGTAAAATATTAGTTAAGAGAAGTTAAATTTCTATGTATTTAAGCATTTAAGTATGTTTCAGGCTTAAAAGATTACTTTGCATGAATATTGTTTGTGCGAGATATTTGAAATGCAAAATGACTGTTGTCTTGTAGTGGCAACCCAGGGACGTTCGTGATGAGCAACCTGGAGGAGCATTAATTTCGTGGATGCCACCGCGGGTTGTCGCAGCATCCGGAAGCACAGTACTTGCGAGCCGGTGTGAAGTTCGCGAAGGGTTCTTTGTCGTTCCTGAGCACCTCTCCACACGCATCGCGTCACTCCGGGGCGAGAGATGTGCTAGAGTGCGCATTGTTTCCCGGCGAGCCATATTCAGAGATGAGGCTGGAGCCGGTGCGGAGACAATCAACATTCTTGCTCTGCTCCTCGCCCAGCCCCTGCCAGCTAGTCTCATTTGCCCTGTGTCACAACTGCCTGCTTATCTGCAGTCTGTACTGTCGCCGGCGAAAGTCCCGGCACGGCTGGTGGAACCCCTACACTGCTATTTCCTTTACTTTCGGTCCAGTGCAAATATACAGAGCTACATACTGGCCGCCTTCCATTACTCTCTGAGTTCGCTGGCGAGTTATTACAGTAACGTCAGCCATGGTTTCGATACTGCTGACGAGCACTGAAGGTCACTGGCAGTCGTTTTGGCGATCAGCTGGGTAGCGCCCTGTGCAAGGCTAGAAAGGTTATTGAATACACTTAAATCAACTAGGGTTCAGGAGGATGTGTAGTACTCGTGAAGTGAGTCATTGGCGGGTGATGAAAATATTCGTTCATTTAACATATTTACAAACGTCCAGGTGATTTCAGTATTATATTTAAAATAGTCCTTGCGAAAATTCTGTGACATTACAATAAAACAATAAACTTAAAATTGAATTAATAATTTAATGAAAGACTATTTATTATCAAGCAATTTTGCGGGATTCAAACTAATATTTATATATTAATTACCTTTTAAATTATTAGCTAAACTAAAATTAAGAGTGGAATTTAGTGGCAAGTGTTTCGAAACTATCGAATAACTGACGAGTAATAATATTTGCTTCTTACTGATATGTTCCATACTACTAACGAACACTGATGAAGTATCAGTGATTTCACTTCTGTTGTACTTCCTTGAAGGGAGTATAGTTCATGAAGATCATGAAGGGAAGTCGGGGGGACAGTTAATTAAGCAAAACTAATTAATTCAGGAGGATCTTTACTGATTCAACTTCACAATAATTACAGCGTGATGTGGTTAGTGGGGTAGGGATCGAGGAAGGTGCGAAGGACAATCAGTTATGGGAGGACAAGGCTGAAGGGGTTCCGGGTTCGCTCTCACCCAATCGCCGCTCGGAGACCGCCGTCCATGGAGGACCGACGCCGACTTAAACCCCGACTCTTAGCCGCCGTGTCCACCACACTTCTAGTTCACGCCCACCTTCTCCGATATCCTTGATTTCTATTGGCTCTCCCTTGTAGCCTAGGCGTGGTTAATGCCGTTAGATGTTGATGAAATTTGACGCAACTCCACTGTGTCAGCCATACCCAGATATTCCACGTACTTCTGCAGATTCCTGCATTCTCAGTCGTTGCGTTAGAGTTCCCGTTGTTTGTGAACATTGTTTTAATAAGTCGTTGGCCGCATTCCTGCCTTACGCGGCCTCGCTTCTTGTGTTGTAATAGTAACACTGCTCATCAGCAATAAAGGAAAGCGGTCAATGTGTGTGCGTCAGACGTCGTGGCACTTGTTTCAGTAGGTTTGATAGGGGTTCGGCGAGGAGAAAGGTAACAACTGTGTGCACAGTCCCGGCTGTGTAGCATTCGACCTGAATACATTACCCCATCACACGAAGTTGCGCCAGCGTTCTAATGCGTAAAAGCGCGGGAGTACTAAGGACCACTCTGACACATGTATAGCAAGCCTCGTCTCTATGCGCAGGGCACTGAACTAGTTAGTCTTTCCTTCAGCAACTTGCCTCTGAGAGACTTGTAAATTTAATAAAATATTTGTATCGTTTTTCTAATTACCAAACATGAAGTAAAAACATTTGTATGGTCCAGTTTATTGTCCTGCACTTAAATACGAATATTAGTTTTAAATAACGAACAGACCAATATAGCCGTAAAAATAACTTCCAACCATACACAATAATCGTAAACGCAGAATACCCATTTACATTTGGGCAGCTTTGTTCGCTGTAAATGTGAACCAGGCTTAAGTGTTAATCATCCGCCGGATACCTTTGAAAATGTTTTCGAATAAGAGTATAGATGGCCGTGTCGTTACTAACGCTGTACGCTGCAGTACCTGGCTTTGTCCAGACCCGTTCCTGTAGGACGAGGGAGCTCAAGTGCCACGACGTCTGGCGCGGACAGTATCTCCGCCGCGAGCGGCAATTGGTAACTGCCGGAACTATGTCGATGTGAAGCTATAGGTAATAAGTATCTCGTAAAAATATGCCTCAATTAATCGCACATTTATCATTATTGTTCACTAATATTTCTAGTCGCTTCCCTGTAAGTGCGCGACATCCAGGCTGGAATCCCTTAGGTTTTCTTTGTTGAGATTTATACCTTAACGATATTTAAATACACTTTTTAAAAGGCTACTCCAAAGTCAACTAATATAAGGATAGTCTATACGCGGTTTCTTCACACATTTTCGATTAAATCTTTGAAAAATATCCTTATGTATGACGTATTTGGCTGTTTTCTAAATATATCTGGCATCACTAGCGTTTTATACGTCTGTTTACATAGAAGTATCTTATTTTAGATTAAATTGAACGTTTACTTATTTTTTATATAGGTTATAATATTATATTTTTAATTAATATGAATAAAAACAGCGAGAAAGCAGGTATGTGGGTAATGCCTCGTGGAAACGGTTCTAATGCAACATATTATTAAAGTGAGTGCGTACGAAATCGGTGCGCTGTCCCTTTGGAGTAATTTTCTAGACTTGGCTAAACTTTGTTTGCACGAGGCGGAAGAATATCCTGGAAGAAAAACTTTTGCAGGGCTCCGGTAAAAGTAGGAAGTAACCTGGCTGGACTAGAACAATCTAAAGGTGAAAACATACTAGTTTAATTGGATGTTCCGAAGGGGAGTCTTGGAAAAAATTAGGTCAGGAAAGCCATGGATTCGAAAATGTTGGTTTTACGGAGAGGACTGTTGTAGGACGGTTAACACTTAACCGAACATTTGCGAAACCCTGATCAAGGAGTTTCCCTAGTGAAAGTTAACAAAAAAAAAAAAAAAAAAAAAAAAAAAAAAAAAAAAACAGGCAGTCACGAAGCAGCATGCGACAACCTTCGGATTCTTCGACTTGCACTCTCTACAGCCGAATTACATGAAACAGTGGGTGCGATGGAAACCAACTAATTAAACTGCAAACGCCGATTTCTGCATTTCTCCTTCGCCTTAAAGAAACTTTGCAGTTTCAGAATATTTAATAGTTCTCGTCTAAAATTTTCTTTGCGACTTTCTGAAAACTTAAAAGTATAATGTGGTGTACCTAGATAAATTTATAACTTTCCTGAAGAAAACTCATCTTCCTAGAATATTTTGAGGCCTGCGTGGAAGTACAATTACTGATTTTGCAAGATACATTTTACAAGGAAATTAATCCCTTTCAGAAAGGAGTAGTTTTTAAAATGATCCCCAAGCAATATATAACAATATATTTCTCGTGTGTTACCTGAACTAGTGGAAATTTGCAGCGAATCAGTTAAAACCCTCAAGCCGGCAGAAGCAAAGTATTGAGTAGTATGATTATGATGAGTCTGGGGCATCTGCGTCTGGCGTAGGATGAGTTCGTACACTACACTTCCGTACATTCTTGCCTTGCATACGGGGACATCGCGATTTGATTTTACCAACTCCTCCAGTGAACAAGGAAGCGTAGAGTTAGGGCATAAATTGTGAACGTCAAATTTTTTGTATTCCCATGTTAATGTGTCCCGTACGTAACAGCCGTCGAAATGATCGTAGTAGAACAGCCAGTGAATTGTGCCATCACAAAATTGAATTTTCAGAACGCCTCGAACATCTCTAAAACTTACGCATCGGTACCCACAATTAAGTTCACCATACTTGCTCACGTCTTCTGGCTTGAATTGAGAGAATTCGGCGACGGACACTTCAAATTCTTCATCGCTATCACTGTATTCGAAGTCAGAGCTGATGGGACTCTGTGCAAAACTGGAAGAGAATAAACTGTATGGTGTTCTGGCCGTTGGGTGCTGGTGTGTGTTGCCTGATGGTTGCGGGTTCGTGCTAGTAGACGGCATTGACGAAGTCGCTCCTCGTCCCAATGTGGTGGGAATAAGCTGAAGAATATTATCTCAATTTTCTTCAGTGTTGCTGTTATTTTCTTCTTCACTTGACAACATGGCTATCGTAAATTTAAGAGGGGTTCAAACCCTGCAAGTTTCGAAATGGCCACTGAGCTTTTATCATCTTGAAATAGAGTAAGGAACGACAGCGAGAAAAATGACTGCTTTCCCGAGGGGGCTCGGGGTNCCATTTTCATCTGTGTTGCTGTTATTTTCTTCTTCACTTGACAACATGGCTATCGTAAATTTAAGAGGGGTTCAAACCCTGCAAGTTTCGAAATGGCCACTGAGCTTTTATCATCTTGAAATAGAGTAAGGAACGACAGCGAGAAAAATGACTGCTTTCCCGAGGGGGCTCGGGGTGCTTCTTATAAAGAGTTTTTAAGGGGGAAAAATTGTCCGCTCTCGCCATTAAAGTAGGCCGCCGATTAGTCAGAACGAACGTTTCCGAAATAGCACGAGCAATTAGCCAATGAGAAGCACTGGCTGAGCAATTAAACATATTGGAAGGGGTGGAGGAAAACTGATTAATAGGCCGAACGAAGGTTTCAGAAAACATCCGAGTAATTAGCCAATGAGAAACATTAGCGGAGCAATTAAATATATTGGAAGGGGTTTAGGCAATTAGCCAATGACAATCAGGGGCAGGGTAATTGGTCAATTAAATACATTGAAAGGGGGTAGTGGAGGGAGTCAAGTCGTCTGCTGGGTTTGGTGATGACAGCACCAGCAATTCAAAACAGATGGTGAACTGCACCCACCAATATGGTGGATTGCACCCACCAAGATGGTGGACTGCACCCACCAAGATGGCGGAATGAGTATGGGTGGACGAAAATTTAAGTTTTTTAAAATAAATTTCTTATATAAACTTTTAAAAAATTTAATATATTTTTTAATTAATTTTATTTTTTTAATCTTGTGAATTTTTTTATTATTGGAGTCAAAGGTCAAGGTCATATGGATCCAACATGGCGGGTGGCCGGCGCCTAGCTCCTACACCAGATGCCAATGCCCCAGACTCATCATCATACTACTGTATTGTTTTTTCCCTTAAAGAAGATTTAAGGTAAATTTCGTGCATGTAAAAGAAGTTTGCATAGAAAGTTCACAAAAATACCATGTTAAACCAGACACACGACTAGAAATTTAACTTAATTATAAAGAACAAACGATTTATTTTAGCAAATATATTACTTCTGACAATTCTTTTATCCATTAATTATATTGACTAAAAACTTATGTACACGACACGAAATAAAATATCGCCATTTCCTAAAAGTCTTACACATAGAGGATGTAGTCCTGTTTGCGGTTTATACTCTTTTTTTGGATCAATCCTTTTTAAAATCACCTCTTGTATGACATGTTTGGTTTTCAAAATATGTTGTGTATGACGTGCGTTTTATACTTTTGTTTATACACAAAATTTCCTTATTTTTGGTTAAATTCAACTTTTACTGATAATTTATCTGTATAATATTTAATTTATAATTGATATGAATAAAATGAGAGAAAATACATGTGTAGGTAATGCCTTGTAAGAAATTGTTATTATACAAAATATTATTACACTAAGTGCGCGCGAATTCTGTGCGTTATCGTTTTGGTGTACTAAACTCGGTTAAGCTTTGTTTGCATAGGGCGGACGAATATTCTGGAAGGAGAACTTGTGGCTCGGCTTCACCTATTATGTAGAAATTCTTAGTTTTCGTGTAATAATTTCAGTTTGGGGCATTATTGGAAATGCTATATTATGACATTTAAAATTTACTAGTTAAATACTTTTGTATCTAATTTTCACTGTTTCTTATTTCCTGCTTGCAAAAAGGTTGAAACTTGTTAATAAAATACAAATATGTTTTTTACTTTTTTGCAACTTTCAGATAACACACAGTGAAAATTAAACACGCAAATATTAAACTACTCGTAAAATGTGGATTTTTTTGTAATCGTACATTGTCAGTTCTGGCTCTGAATCCGAAATTATGACACAAAAACGAAGAGTTTCTGCAAAAGAGGCAGAGCCGAGCCTTAAGCAGGTTTTCAGAAAAGTTCAAAGTAACAGTGACTGGACTATACACGACACGTAACGCGGTGACCGCGAACAATTTTGCAACAACACTTTATCTCGTTGCGATACGTACACGTTCACTACGCGCACGGTTTTCGTCGTAAACAGACCTTCAGAGCTTTCGTCGTCCGGCAGACTGGCGGCGTAGGTCGCGAATCCGTCATAACCCGGCGTGACTAGACCGGGGGAATCAACGTTGTTGCGTCAGCGCTCGCGTGGCGAAACAGCAGAGTGTGTGAAAGGAACCGGCGAGCTGTTCCCAAATATGCCTTAGCTGCCTTCCTCTCTTGACTTTTTGACACACTCGCACGGAACAATCGCACCTGCTTATCAGTCGAAACAATCCCCTAGGCTTGTCATTGCACGGCCCGTTTCCTCTTTCAAATTTACTTCCGCGCTAGGTACACACTAAAAAGTTGTTTTGTACTTCTACACAAACAGAAAGATTCGTAATGTTGTTCCCGTGCGACGCTTACGTAAATACAGGTATACAGTCACTCAACTGACGTGCTCATACTTTATGTATTCTACCTTTTTGGCTCGTGTACCCCCAAAAAAATTATAACTTCGAACCCTCAATTTTTTTTTCTTTCACCAATTGTCTGGTAATAAAATTCGTAGTCAACAATGGCGCAGAGGGAACTAACAATGCATAATGAATAATACAAATGACAAAATGCGAATTTATTACTCTGTTTTAAATCAAGAACAAATTATACGAAATTCAAAACTTTAATAATATTAAAATGTACAAAAATGTTTCTCAGTATTTATTTGCAAATATCCATTTTAGTGAGATTGCCTGGGCTTGTTTATTGTAAACTGGTAGATCAATCTGGGGACGAGAGTTAGATAGTGCAAGGATGAGGCCTGGTTCTGGATTCATGCGATTTCTCTCCTTACATTTGATTGATGTAAATGCAGAGAACTCTTGTTCACACAAGTAAGTTGATGGAACTGAAAGAAGAAGCTTTGAAATAGCAGTGTACTTAATTCCTTGAACTCTTGGGGAGCTGCTGAGTAGTATGATTACGATCAATCTGAGACATCGGCGTCTGGCGTAGGAGCTAGACGCCGGTCGGCCGCCATATTCTGGCGTAGGAGCTAGACGCCGGTCGGCCGCCATATTCTGGCGTAGGAGCTAGACGCCGGTCGGCCGCCATCTTCTGGCGTAGGAGCTAGACGCCGGTCGGCCGCCATCTTCTGGCGTAGGAGCTAGACGCCGGTCGGCCGCCATCTTCTGGCGTAGGAGCTAGACGCCGGTCGGCCGCCATCTTCTGGCGTAGGAGCTAGACGCCGGTCGGCCGCCATCTTCTGGCGTAGGAGCTAGACGCCGGTCGGCCGCCATCTTCTGGCGTAGGAGCTAGACGCCTGTCGGTCGCCATCTTGGATCCATGTGACTTTGAACTTTGACCTTTGACCTTATACCCGAGACCTAAAAGTCCCAAGTAAATCCCAAGCATTTATATTCAAATATACATGTAGGAGGTCCGGGGTTTGATGATAGGTAGATCGACTAAGCTTCCGACACGATCGGCCCTCGCCAGGTCGGCTAGTGTCAATCTCGTCCGCCAAGTTGGATGTTGGTGACCTTGACCCTAGTGACCTTTGACCTAGAATACCCTCAAATTCCCAAAAAATTATAAACAAATTAAAAATAGAGGTAAAATTACACTGGCATAAACAAACTACCGCCTGAGATCCAGGTGACCATGACCTAAGACCTTGCTTAACTTTTAATCCAAAAAATTGAAAAATTTATGAATTTGCCAAAAATAAATTTTAAAAACATAAAAATTGTATTAAAAATTTATAAAAAAAAGTTGTAACAATTAAATTTTTGAATGTTTTGGTTTAGAAGGTACGGAGGACTGGAAACGACCAGCCTCCATAATGTCAACCACACATCACAAATCACACGTCGATCCGTTGCTCCGTTGTGACGTGAAAGGACAAACGCACACTTTCACATTTATATATATAGATTATATTTAATTTATAATTAAAATTAACAAAAATAGGGAGAAAATAGGTGTGTTGGTAAAAAAATACCTAGTAAGAAATACTACTTATGCAAAATATTATTAAAATGAGTGCGCACGAATGCTGTGCGGTGTCCCTTTGGTGTAATTTTGTATACTCTGTTAAGCTTTGTTAGCATGAGGCGGAGGAATAGCCTGGAGGTAGAACTTTAGCGGGGCCTTGGAAAAGTGTGAAGTAACCGTGAACTGCCTATACCTCGTATTCAGTCTGCGGCAGCCGCAGGAGCGAACGGGGAGCGTGTGTGTGTGACCTGCAGGGGCCCGTCAACGTCACGCAATCGCGCAACAGCGGCGTCGCCCTCGGGTACGGTGACGCAACACTTTGGAGCAAGGGTTTGGTTGGGAGGAGGGGAGATGATGCGCTTGTTTCCGCATCTCTTCCGCGTCGCGGGAAGCCGGGGCGCCCGCTCTCTGCCGTGCCGTGGGTACACGGTGAAAGTGGCGCCCCGCCCCATCCCGCGTTGCTAATGGAAGCGCCTGTCGTGCGTGATTTTGCCCTTCTCTGTATAGACTATTCACGGCTAAGTGAACACATTTTGAAGCTCTCTCGTTTGGGAAAATAATCAATTATATTTTATTGTAGCCTTAGGCTTTAACTTAGAGTCCGGTGAAAAAATATACCCTATGTTTATTACTTACATGGCAATATTAATTTTTAAAAGTGGTGGAAGGATAAAAACATAACTGATACGAAAAAAAGTGACTAGGGCCTTGAGTGCAAAGAATAAACTTTGTTCTCCTCACTAGAGTGAAACATAATATATAGGCTATGTTTAAATGTTTAACTGTGTAAGCTAAAGTTTTGCTAAATCCACTTTACGACAGAATATTACTTACTTAACATATGAAATCTGAATCGAAAAAAAAAATAGCGTAATAGTTAAAATAAAATGTTTAGTTCTTTCCTGCGCAGTTTCCTTAAGGGAAACTAGGAAAGTACATATCACCTTTTGGAGACAGCTATATTTCACAAGTAAATTCGTAAAGTTTTTAATTTAAATAAGATTTCTTATGAATACTCAATTGCCAAATACAATAGTATTTTTACAGTTTGCTCTTGTTTAACCACTACTGGAGGCCGGGAATACTAGTTACGAAACAGTTAACACTTGAATTTTTGTTTTGGGGTAAGCATACAGTATAACAAAATTAGAGCCCCACACGAACTTTTACACACAAATAAAATTTCTCAAGTTTCCGCCAGCTTAAAAGCGACCACTTCTGAACACCAGCGCACCTTGCGGCGGAAATTTATCATATGCCAAATGATCCTGTAAGTAATTTAGTTTTCTTCCCAACCTGAGTAGAATAAACCTTAGCTCTACTCTGTTTCAGCAACGAAGGCTGCTTTTTGACAGTTGGGTGGCAGGCAGAACACACTATGAATAGGACAGGGTTCGTAAAGGTCATTTTGTGTCGTCACAGAACAAACAGGCAGCCTGGCTTTCATGTTTCAGAACAGCTCAGGTGAAGGATACATTGTCAAAACAACTCTGGCACACGTGGTCTTCGTATCCGAGACAGTATATACAGATGAGGTAGATGCTAGTCTTCTGCACACGTCCAAAGCGGTAAACGTGTTTGTTTAAATTTTAATTTAAACAGACCCGCCATTTTTTATGATTGAAACACTTTATACTAACTTCAGTATACTGAAGTTGCATTGAAACAAAGTTTGAATAAACTACAAACATCTCCAAATAGAAAGAAACCTACACCTGAAAAAATAACGCCATGATGTGCCAAGAGCCATGTTAGACAAAATTATAAACCGTAGTTAAGAGGATCATGTGAAGGCAATGATTTGTCATAAAGCAATTTGTCACTAATCACATGACAGCCAGTAGCAGTAAAACTAATATTACGTGACCTGTGAAAAAAATTTATAAAAAATATTTTATAGGACAAAGTTTTTTTTCACTTGTTACTCTTAGATCAGTATTAAAAATATTCTTCCTTAAATTAGGCGTATCTTTACAAACAAATTTAACTACTTAATTGAATTTTCGTTGTTGTTGGAATTGTCAATTTATGTTAATTTTTATAGCTCACGAGGTTCTCCATTTTAACTATTACTGTATTATCAAACTACGATCTATATCAGCTGATTTGGAGAAGTTCGGTGGAGTTAAGCATTTTTTTGCAGTGTAGTCTTGTATAAATTAATTGTCTTGTGTTGCAGTATATCAGTTGTTTAAACCGTCGTAGGTGACTTATTTTTGAGTATAATTATTAAAAGCAATAAAAAAATTGGAAGTGCTGCAAAATTTTGTTTAACCAGTTAAATAACTGTCCCAATATAAATTGTGTGTTGATGTTAAACAACAAATGATGCATTCACCTATCCTGATATATGATCGAAGTACAAGAATCACGTCTTGTGCTAATGTAGGCAATTGACTCCATAGTCTTAGGCATTGTAAGAAATCTAAAGCTGGCGTAAAAAAGAAGCTTTATGCACAGGGATTAATGATGCCCAATATAATGGGTGAATTTTGACATCAAGGAATTTCACTAGTGTTCACTCTGAATGATAAATGGCAAACCACTCGCGGGAGGGAGGACACGCTCAGCTCTGCCACTGGAATGAAAACAGCACCCTTAATGAGTCAGGACACGTTACCTGAGGGTATTCTCCATTCCCTCAACACACGTAGGAGACACGATCTTATCTGAAGATAATGGCTGATGTCTTGGAATAAATGATTTTCTCCACTGAATTTGCTTAATTACGTGGTTCAGTGATCACCTGGTTGATTGTGTGTGTTTAAGTTCAATTGTAATGTTTATCCCTTGTTTAAGGAATAAATTGGTCCTAAGTAATAAATCTACGAAATGATAAAACTCCAAATTTACCCTAACTTAACGTGGTAAGTCAAGCGCTTGTGTTAGTAAACGAGGAAGATAGGACGACAAACAAATATTGGCAATTCGATTCTAACAGCGCATTTTCGTACATCTACACCTCGCCATTCAGTTAAAAAGAAAATTAGTCTGTGACAAGTTGTTGTTTTCTGCAACCTAGCAGCTTTTGTAAAATGTTGCAAAACATTACCAATCAGCAAAGTTTAACGATAATATACTTGTACAAATAATAATAATAACAAAAATAATTTGATTTTTTAACGGGTTTGCCTGTTTTGCGCTGGCAAACTCGGCAAGTTTCACGTTAGGTTGTAGTGACCGTACCTTGCGGGTTGCATGTAGACAAATTAATCTTGGCGAATTTTTTCACACGGTATTCTAGTTTTACAGTTACAGCACATCAGGGTCTGATGACGTGTAACCCCCTCCCCCTTGGGTACGCTACAGTAAAATATTAACTTGCATTCCTCGCCTGCCTTCTATTGAAACGCACTCCGGGACTTCTCGCCTCTCAACCTGGCTTTGTGCTTCTCTTTGTTCCTGCTTGCAAGGCGAAGCGCCCAGTTTCATAGCATTATATATTTACAATTGTCTCGCACGAAATGCCCCCGAGGCGATAACACGCTGTCAGTGTAACAACGCTCTAACTCGCTATTATACAATCCTGAGGCAGTTTTGTTTTACTAGTTTAAAGTTGGGGAACCCCTCCCGTGTAATTCTGACATTGAGAATAAAATGGCTGAGATGAGTGTTCATTGCGGTTTTTGGTTAATCCATTGATAATGGCAAGATTCTGGGCTTTCGATATGACGCGGTTTCAATTTTAATCTGTGCCAACCTTTTCTTGTTGGAAAAAGCTTCAAAAACATGTGCGTTTTAAAGAAAAGTTCATTTTCCAGCGTAGCCGCCTAGGTTAAGGCATAACACTGCAATCAATTTTATTGAGTGCAATGCAGTATCTCAAATCTAACGTTTTCTCTTAGATATTTTTCATATGTATCTACTGTATTGAATGCAATGGACAAGTACTTTAATTTTATTTTGCATTTTTCTGTTTATTATGGCAGACATTTTTTATTCTTGGACTGCGTATTTTTTTGAAATGCTGTTTAATCTGTGCAATTCCGATTATAGAGATAAGTTACATAGTTTGTTGGCAGTTTCCATGGCAACGTATAACTTGTTACAGAATCTGTGAGCTAGCGCTCTCGTCATAGGCAGGATTTTGAATGCTTTTTTAAGTAGGTTATTTTGAGGAATTTTAGCCACGCAGGACGCCGACCTTGTGAGTTTGTCCTAGCAGGCTTTAATTTTTCACGAGTCCGCCGTATGCAACAGGCTGTCCCGACGCGGCAAAGACGTGTTCGATTGAAGGAGTGAAGAAAGCCTGTTCCAGACGACGCAAGCGAGTAAAATTTAGTAGATTAATATGTGTACTACCGCGTTGCGTGTGCGTGCAGCTGGACAGCAATTTTCTGCACGCTATGCTCGTGAGCCTTCTAGGGAATACTGTGTCAGCATCTTGGAGGGTACTAGCTGAGTCAGGGAGTTAGAGATTTTCGAAAGTATCTAAAATTCCTTTTATTTTTTTTATTTTTTTTTTCTGAATGTCAGCATGGAAATGACTTTCCTACCTACTTAATTACAATCATAGAAATTCGATTTGAAGATTAACAGACACTACCGCAAATAGTTTTTGATTAAAGAACATGTTTGTGTTTTTATTTAAACTTTGCGATTTGCAATTACTTTGAAAATACCTCAATTAATTTAATGTCTGAAGTGTACGTCACGAGAGAGGCTAGAGGCTATTTAAATGACACATATTATTTATCTGGGAAACATGCCTAATTTAATTTTCATTGATTTAACAAATTGGCACACTGAGATTGGATTTTCTGCTAAATCCATAGCATTTCTGATGTCGCAAAATTATCTTCTGCCAGAGTAAATTTATATTTTCTTTCAACTGGTCTCTGTTCGGCTACATTATTTCTGGGTAGTATTTACTGTTTCCCTGGTGTAATTATGTTCGTTCTGCTAGTTGTGAACATCATAATCCGGATTTCCGGAGTCGTATGCGGTGTTTGGTAAGAACGTTTAGTCTCAAGGAGCCAGGCAAAAATTCATTCTGACTCCCAGACACACGTTTTAGCCAACATACATCAGAAAACTGCTGTTTTATTTTATAGAAAAAGTTTTGACGCTCACAAGTGGAGAGATCCTCATCTACACTATTTGTGTCACCTTATATATGGTGCGGCAAACACAAAATGGGATTTCTTTCGGAAGAAGGCTATCGTTATAAGAATGAGACACTTGTTAATGCCCCAGCATTGAAATCTGCGCCAATTTGAGATAGGGTTGCACGTATAACCTTTAATGATTCTCGTCAGTCGTAGTTTGTCCCGTTTGTTAACGATCTTTTTCCGACCACAGCGATGTCACAGTTTTGATGTTTTACCGGATTCTCGATATTCACGGTACACTCGTATAATCGTCGAACGCGAAAATCCAAAGTTTATCGCTACCTCGGAGATGCTATGTCCCATCTCTCGCGCGCAGGCTATAACACCGCGTTCAAACTCACTTAAATCTCGATAACCTTCCATTGTAGCAGCAGTAACCAATCTAACAACTTTGCCAGACGCTTGTTGTCTTATATAGGCGCTGCCGACCGCATCGCGTTACTCTGATTGGTTCCATACCTCTTGTTATTTGCATACACACGCCTATACCAGTTTTTTTTTGGCTAATCAGTGTATTTTTGCGAGACAGTTGTTGAGAGCCTAAGAATCGCGTGATATGCTAACACGGTGGTATGTTCTTGTGTTTGTCGGATAATTGCCCTGGCTCAGTTTTTGAGAGTCACTATTAAGCAGTATATTTTACCTCGTTTGGTGTCCATCATTTACTTGACTGCGGATGACTACAGTAGCAACTGATAGCACTAGAAAAAGGGAGGGGTATGAAACGGAAGTGCGTCCAAAAGGTCTATCGCCATAGGCAATAACCGCCATGATTATTAAAATGATTAAATGTGCACAGTTCTAAAATTGGCAAAGCACAGGGACTTATACCAGTAAGTTTCGTCGAGGCTTTGGAAAAGTGGATTACCTTGAATAATAAAATAATCTAATTGGGAAAGAAATACTTCCCAAAGGAATGACTGATTTGAAGTATATGTAGGAAAGAAAACCAAAAAGAAGACAGACGGTGCGAAGAGCAGATAATAGAAAGAGTGCGGTACAGCGAAGAACAAACCGCGAGTCGGGGGGGGATGGCGGCATTTAATTAAGCTTATATGGTCGCGGAGCAGTGGGCGATTGGTGGTTTCCCTGAAAATTTTAGTTTAATAGTTTGACAATAAAATTAATTAAATGCGGCGTGTTTCAGTATAGCATTAATACAGACAAAAATTGTGCAAGTATTTTTTTTTAAATCCTGAAAGTGTTACACTAGTTGTGCCCGCGACTCCGCTCGTGTGGACTACAAAATTATTGTTTAGGTTTTTAAAAATAAAGTTTAATTTTATTTAGTGTTAATCTTTTATACTCTATACATATTATAAAACTCAATGTGTCTGTCTCTGTATGTGTTTGTATGTGTGTGTGTGTGTGTGTCTTTCTCTGCATGTCTCTCGAGAACCACTTATCCGATTTACGTGGTTTTTTAATTCATAACTATGTTCTCTGGCCAGGTTTTAGTATATATTTTGTTACGTAAAGTAACATGAGGAATAAGCAGTGACGATAATAGTGAATAAAGTCGGAAAAACGTTTGCCGCCAGCGCGGTCTCTTGCAATACGCTGTCTAAACCATTAAAGATGGAGCAATATCATGTAGTAAAGAATTGTGTAAAATAAAAATGCATTAAAAAAAAATTCCGCGGTAGTATATATCTATCTATAACAGAGAAATACTTATAAGCGTTGCGGTGGTGTGCAATGCTAATCTATTATATGAAGTTTCCCTGATGTAGTCATTGTTAACGGTTGAATGTACTATATTATCTGATATTGGTAGGCCCAAGCTTTTTATACTTTTTCCTGACAATGTCTGCACTTGCTTTTCAATTTCAATGAGTATAAGGTGAAAAACTTAGTCATTGAATGTTGCTTGTGAATTAAATGGTAAAAACGCTTATTAGTATTTCTGTTATATATATATATTACCGCGGATTTTTTTTTAGGTGTTTTTATTCTACACAATTCTTTACTACATTATATTGTTCCATTTTTAACGGTTTAGACAGCGTATTTCAAGAGAGCGCGCTGGTGGCAAACTTTTTCCGACTTTATTCACTATTATAGTCACTGCTTATTCCACATGTAACTTTAAGTAACAAAATATATACCAAAACCTGGCCAGAAAACATAGCTATGAATTACACAAAAAAAAAACTCTTAAATTGCATAAGTGGTTCTCGAATGATAAGCGCACTAACATACAGAGAGAGAGAGAGAGAGAGAGAGAGAGAGAGAGAGAGAGAGACACACACGTTGAGTTTTGTAATATGTATAGATTCGTAATAAGTGACCTTCGCGATGGAGGAGCTTGCGACCCACGTCAGGAGAGTTTTCTTACAGGCTGTTAGCAATTAATTCGCCAATTGCTAAATCTATACTAAGTCTACTTTCCTGCGCGGCAGCCTTCCACTGTGTGTAAATTTAACATTGGCATGGCCACGGTAACTGGATTCGTGCCCATCACGTGTAATTGTGAAATTTTCAGGATCGTTAACGTGTTATTAGTACGCCGATTGTTATCAAAAGAATTGATCAAGGTGCTTATAAGGTCTACGCTAGAGTACGTTAAGACAAGGAGCTAAGTTTCCTACACAGCTACCAACTTTACTGGGAGCATATGCTAGTCAGTGCATCCGTTAAAATACGTGCAGTTTAAGGTTTTTTCCTTCTAAATGTAGTAAAGTGTTTAGCCGCGAACCAGCTATAAAAGTGCGAGGACGACTCGAGCGAAGGAATCCCGGCTTCCTTCTGCTCAAAGGTCGCGGTTTCTCCCTCAGGCCTTTGTCTGCCCCCC
>NQII01001518.1:264961-299900 GCA_002778355.1 Clitarchus hookeri | reverse complement strand
CTCTTGGCTGCGCAGGAATTCCCTTGTCACGATCACCGACCTGCCAGGGCCGCCGTCGTGAGAGGTCACGCCGTGAGTCACTAGGTGTGACGGGTGTGTAGGAGGGGGTGTCGTCGTCTTACAGCCTCACCCAGGAGAAGGTCCGGCCACAAGTTGGTTGTAAATGATTACAACACAGAGGGAGTGTATAGAGTGAGCATGTCATCTGCGCAGTAAACAATTTCCCGACTCCAGACCTTGAATTTTTTTTTTATTGCCAAAAAATTATATCACTGCTATAAAGAGTGGATCGAAGTTATAATACCGTGTAGACCTACAGTATACAAATACATACTTTGATAGGTTTCATATCACCGAGCTATAATAAAAAATAATAAAAATTGCCATTTTTTAAAATAAAAGCACATGTCTCGGGAAACCAAACTCGGGGAAAAACTGTAACAAAATCACCGATCGAAATCACATGATCAAATAGTAATTTAGACTTCTTTCGTTGCTTGCGTATGTTCCTAATTCCATTAGTTTGATACAGTCGCAGGGTTATTGCATACTAATTCTTCACTGAAATCTCGCGGAAATATTAGGTAGAAAGATGTGTGTTTTGCTTACATCTGCAGAAGTTGATCATAAAATTTATGTAGGACTGTCACTAGCGTGCATACAGTAACGCGGATGTCAGTTTAAGTTACACAGACTACTGCTTTTATTAATGAAAAAAAGATTGCTGCTGACCTGGCGATCTCCCCTCCCCCTCCCATTTTTTTCTGTGCGTGTTCCCTTCCCCCATTTTTTTCTGTGCGTGTTCCCCTCCCCCATTTTTTTCTTTGCGCGTTCCCCTCCCCCATTTTTTTTGTGCGTGTTCCCCTCCCCCATTTTTTATGTGCGTGTTCCCCTCCCCCATTTTTTATGTGCGTGTTCCCCTCCCACCATTTTTTCTGTGCGCGCTCTCCCCTCCTCCGCGCGCTCTCCCCTCCACCACCACGAAGGTGTTTCATTTCAGCTAGGTGTGTTGTCAATCAAGCAACTGCCAGGATAAAGTATTTCTACTATATGTATGTGGAGTGACTTAGTTGAAATATTAGTTTGTAAAAAAATTAGAACATCAACCATATTAGTATTTCTTCCCCAGTGACATAAATCACAATAACTTAAGCTAAAAATGTAGTGTGAAATTGAAAATGTTATACTGAAAAATATTCCAAGTGAGCAAAGTAATTAAAGGTAGTTTTTCTAAGTAGGTAATGTAACTATTCGGTTCAGTGTTAAATGTTTTCTTTCTTACAATACTATTATTCTTTGCTAAATTTAATGCTAGAATAAATTTAAAATGTGCACCCTAACATTTTCATTTCAGACTTTCGGTCACGATTTCAGTTAAATGAGACCACGGTTCGCTCTTTCGCAACTACGCTAATAAGGTAGGAGTTTTCACTTAGTAGAGCACTAAATTTAGACTAGAAAATCGCGAGATTTTTGCAAACGTGTGTTCACATTTATTTGATCAACTACTCATCGCTACAGCAAATGCCAGAGCATTTGCTTGAAGTACGAATAAACCAGAAACCTGCCCTAAACATGTAATTTCGCAATTTAAAAAAAGTGCTGCTTTCGAGTACTAAGAAAAGGGCGGGGNTTACTCGAGCTTGCAATACAATAGGTATATCACTTACGCTGCTTCTGTAACTGGATTAAAAGGGTGTTTTTACAGCTGCAACGTGTGGTGTAAACAGCCTTGGCGCCTCGCACGTTAGTTCCTCGAGATGTGCAGTGTCGTTGAGGCGCCTCGTGTGTGCGACTGTTCAGACGAAAAAGAAATTCCAGTCAGAGGTGGGTTATGGAGTATCAACATGCTACTTTGGATCTGATGCACACTTGTATCAAGTACTGTAAATGAGTACATTGCCGAAGTTTCTGATACATTGAATATCAGTTTAACATTCGACGTAATTATGATACAATAATATTTAATTGTACTTAAAATGTGCGGTTTTGATGAAATCCAATTTCTTAGTTTAGATTTGGAAACAGCACAGTTTTAGTTTTATTTTAAAAGGATATCATTTATAACTGTTTTCGTTTAAACGATTTACATACAGCAAGTTAGTTATCCTCTCCGAAACATTTCCGCGAAAATGAAATCTTCTATTATGATCTTGTTCTTATTCATACTTTATTTATCTGTAAAATATCGCACACAGTTCTCCAACTCAAAAACACGTACTCGATAACGCGCGTACCCGGTAACACGCGTATCTGATGCTGTGTACCTGTTACCCGCCAGCTACTCCAGAGACTGGCGAAGCAGCGATTCGTTCGAAGTTAGGTGATTCCTGTATCTGATACAGAAAATAGCTGTTAACACCCAGCTCTAATTCCAGTAGGGTGGCGCGGGCCGACATCTCTGAAGAATCTGCTGGAAGGGCGGCGGCCTCGTTTGCCGTGGGGTGACTTCCCGAGCGGGTACGAGGGGCGGGGAGGACTGCGAGATGTCGTTACCGCACAGGGCATGCGAGCACTTCGAGGCGTTGTCGCCGTCGGGAGGGGAGAGGGTGGCTACAGACGAGAGGTCCTTTGGAAACACGCGCGTATGAAGGGCGGTTGGGAGCCGTGGAAAGCTGTACCAGCATCCACTTTTCCCCCTGCAGATAGCTGGCTTCACCTCCGCCATCGCCTACCTGGTGACTACTTCCTCTGTCTGGCGCTCCATACTTCAAAGAACCGTTGCTGACTTTCTACGAAGTGTATGTAGGCTGTGTATGTACAGGGAGCGGCAGAAATAACTCCCGAGTGTGAAAGGCTAATAAAAAATACACAAAAGATTCTAGTCGAAATTTTATTAAACCATCTAAAGTAATTATTTTTGCCATTTAGTTTGAATTAATTTTTTTTAATTTTCACTTAATATTTAAAAATAATCTTTTTTTAATTGTTACTTAATTTTTAAACATAATCATTTTTTATTTTCACTTACTTTTTAAAAATATCCTACTCAAATGCCGACCGTCACTGTCTATACATGCCTGAAGACTCACTCTGAAATTACGCATTACTCTCCTCGTCATCTCTTGTGGAATTTCCGCGATTTCGTGTCGGATAGCAGCTTTGATCTGTCTTAGGACTGCCGTAGATTCTCTTGCTGTGTGAGCGGTTGCACCATCCTGTTGAAACCATACAGCAGGATTTCCACGTTCATTCAGTTTCGGCTCCAGGAAGTTGTGTAGCATCTCTACGTAACGATGAGACGTTACTGTAACTGTTCGTCCTTACTCCTCAACAAAATACGGGCCTATTATTCCAAAGTCTGCTACAGCACACCAAACAGTGACACGTTGGCTATGGAGAGGTCGCTCACGAAGTTGCCGAGGATTATTTTCTGCCCAATATCGAAAATTCTGTTTGTTGAAGAATCCTGATAAATGAAAATGTGCTACGTCACTTGAGAGCACAACTGCGTCTGTTGGAACGTTTTCCAGGATAGCCTGACACGATGCAATACGGTTAGCCCAATCACGTTCACTAAGTTCCTGCACAACCATGATTTTGTACGGATGAAAGTGGAGGTCTTGGTGTAAAATTCTTCTCACAGTACGATCAGATATTCCCAAGCTGGCAGCGTGCCTACGGGCTGGACGTCTTGGAGATTTGGTAACTGCTTGTTGGAGTAATTGAACGTTCTGTGGAGTTCGAGCGCTGCGAGGTCTACCTGGCGGTGCATTTTTTAAAGCCGAACCTGTGACTCTAAAATTTTTAACCCACAATAGAACGGTTTTCCTGTCAGGGACTGTACCGTGCCGATCTATTCCGAAGCGCGTACGAAATAATCGCTGAGTTGTGATTACAGAATCGCCATTTTTAAAATAGGTTTCAAGGACGAACGCACAATGTTCACGGCTCCTTGCCATGGTGGCGACTGAAATGGCAGCAGTGGTGCTGCACTATGACACAACCCCGGGCCGCATACCACCACTAGCGCCGAGCCCATGGCGGTGGCAAATTAGGGAGTTATTTCTGCCGCTTCCTGTATATAGCCACTTTACGCTTAGCACTGAATCGCTGTGTGGTTACTCTCCTTTCTGTACATAGGGTTTTTATACTGTATATGACCGGGCGAGTTGGCGCAGTGGTTAAAATTTGGACTCTCACTCGTAGGACCTGGGTTCGAATCCAGTTCCGGCCATTCTGATTTCGGATTTCCATGGTTTCCCAGGCGAGTGCTGGGGTGGTTCCTTACTACAGGTTATGGCCGACGCCTACCAGTTCCTTCATGTCTAAGGAACTTGATCCGTCTCGGGCTTCGCTGCCGACGAGACGTTAAGCCCTACGTACCTTATGCTGTCTATGCTAGTTCATTCTCTTACCTTCCTAGATACAGTTACTGTAGTTTTAGGTGCAGCTACGGAGATGTGAATTGCGCCCGTGGTTGCCCGATCCCTCTCTCATGTGATGCATGAACTTTCTTCCCTTGCAAGCGTATGTGGCTCAGCGATGAGACTCAGTTAGTCGCCTGCCTAGCTCGGACTTTAACCATAAAACATTAGCATAATTGTACAAAATACTGCATCACTGTACGTCGTATCCACATTGTTTGTAACGAATTTTAAAAATTGATTTTATTTCTTAAATATCCTGCTGTGTTTGATTACCGCCCAAGCCTTCAAACTATGAACTGAGCTTCAGAATGTTTTGTTCGAAAACTATATGATATAATTAACTGAGTTATGATTTCGAATAGTTTTCAATACATTTTTTCACCCCCGAAAACTAATTTGTTTTCTATTTATGTCTTTCTTTCCTTTAAAGTGAAAGTGTAGTGTTAAAATCTGACGTTTTTGTAACACCATTACGCTAAGAATATTCCTATGGAGGAAATTTAACAGTAGCACGGGGACTACAGCGCACGTTTATCTTTATTACTCAGCAATTTTTCACCACACTGTCTCAGAGGTGAATTGACGACGGTAAAACTGCACGGCATTTCAATGCCTTGGCAGGGTTGCCACTCGTTTGGAAAATATGAAAATGCCAGAAAATTTGAAAATTGTCGGGAAAATCGAGGAAATGTCATAATTTTGAACACGGTAGGGATATGTTGGAGAATTGCGATCAAGCTATATTCAGTTATCTTCTGTAATAAATTATGTACTTACGGAGACAGACTTTAAATCCTATGCAGGAATAAATTTTTTTTTATTCTATACAGTATGCTGTTTTCTGGTTCCCTTTAAGTTTGAACTTTGTGTTTACTTTAGTAGCCACCGTATTGCCACGTTCGACTTGTCGCATGTTGCAACTAGTTAATGGTGCAATTACAGTGTGGTCTAGTCATATATAGGCCGTTCATGGTAAAGTGAGAAATTTTGAGGCCCTAGTTACTTTTTCCTATCGGCCATTTTTTTTCCTACCAACATTTTCTAAAATAAATATTGCCATGTAAGTAATAAACGCAGTATGTGTATTTCACCGGACTCAAAAGTTAACGTCTAAGGCTAAAATAAAATATATGCATTGACGGTTATTTCAAATGAGAAAGCTTCAAAAAGTGTTCACTTCACCGTTGATAGTCTAGTTAGACTTTTTCGTCAAGGTGAAGACATGTTTAAATCGGTATATAATTTTCATTGACAAGTATACAGTATTTGCAGTGGAGAGAAATGGTTATGAAATAACAAAGCTGCAATTTACCTATGGCCCACATATACTACCAGAAGTATATCAAATAACATTTTCATGACTGTGGACTAAAGGTTGTTTTTCTTTGCAATGTGTGACATATTTAGGCAAAAATTTTTTTTTTTCAGGTGTACTGTTGCAAAAGTTGTGTAGTTATTATGGTGTAAAAGTGTGCTGTAACAAAAGGTCAGAGTAAAAAATTTATTGTGAAATCAGGGGAATATCAGGAAATTTTCAAATGAAAAAAAAAGGTGGCAACCCTGCTTGAGCGTAGATGCGAGAAGACCTGTGATGCGCGGGGCCGCGGTTAGCCTGCTCGCCTCCCACCAAGGCGAACCGGGTTCAATCCCCGGCCGGGTCACTCCAGAATTTTCACATGTGGGAATCGTGCCGGGCGATGCCGTTGGCCGGCGGGTTTTCTCGGGGATCTCCAGTTTACCCCGCCCTTTCATTCCAGAATTGCTCCATACTCACCTCAGTCACCCTCATCGGCTCTCAAGACCTCGATGTTAAGAGCCGCACAAATCTCTTCACTCACCTGTGATGCGCGTACCTGGGTCCACCCTTAGTGCTCCTGCACTTATAGATTCTAAGCTTCGGACAAACATAACCGGTAAAAGACACCCTTTAACTTATGCCTACTTAATTATTTTGGAGGCATTGGAGAACTGATTTGCGTAATAGTGGTACATTTATATTACTTAAATTTTACAGAATCGTTTGACCGGCGCTTGGTTAGTATTCACTAGATCATTGGCTATCTGTTAAGTTTAATTTGGGTCGGAACGATTCACAGTGCGTAAAAATAAAAATCAAGAGATCTCAAGAGATCTCAGGAGTGCTCAGTTGGTGGCGAATTAGCTGTTCGCTAGTTTGGTTTGTCAAGCCTAAATATAAATTTTCTGTGTGTCGAATTTCCTTAATGCTAAATAATGTCATTCTTAATTACTCATGCAAACAGTGTAATCAGCTACCTTTCTGATCGGACGATTTTTTTTTTCTTTAGAGTTGTCAACTAATTAGAAGTGTCCATCCTGAAGTATTCTCACTGGGTCGTTGAAATTGGGAAACACGTTCACACACAGGCAACAAACAGTCTGTCAGAACATGTAGTACATAGTACTTTTGGAAGGTACACATCTGAAATTGTGTGCCATTTGTTACTATCCATACCGTCAAAACGAGCCCCTTTCCACGAGTGCGTTGCACATTGAAGCGTAATGGGCCTGTTGTAAAAGGAATGGGGAGTTGGAAGGGGGTGAGATGTGTTGTTGCGCTGTGTGGACGGAAATTGATTTTGAAGGTGGAGGGGGGCGGAGTCACAGTGGGCGAGAGGTGAAGGTATATTGCCGTAATGAATACGTGCAGCTGTCCGCCATTCCTGCGGTTAGCCCTTCGCTCGGGCACACGCCTTTGTCATCATACCTCTCGCTGGAGCGTGTGTCACGAGCGCGGCACGCACGCACGCGCGCACATGCAATTTCACTCGCAACCTAGACTTGTGAACTTCCAGGACTGGAGAAAAAAAATTAAGATCCAACTTTACGGATTCAAAGTATTGCTTGTCATAATTCGCGAATGTTGGGTATCTCTTAAAACTCCAGACTAGTGGGTGTCGTGTTTGATACTGACGGTAGCTATTTATCGACATGATAAATAGCATCAACGAATGGATTCTCCCACATGGAGTTTGTTTCCTTATTAAAAGATGTTCTCTCATTTATGCAGTTGAAATTTGCAACGCTCCTGACAAAATATAGTATCGTAATTAGACCGACAAATTTCAGTTGCGAGTCAATTATTAAGAGAAGAGAACGTATACAGGATTGTCCGCCTAACGTGGACACCCCCAAAATTTCCGGAACTGTTGCAGATGTAAAGTCTGTTTTCGCTAAATTAAATTACTTACGGGAGCAAGTAATTTGCCGCAAAGTTATTATTCGTAACATGTGTATGGACAGAAATAACAGATATGATTTTCCCCTGGAAATATATATTTATTTCAACGGCATCTGGAAGTATGTGCAAAGAGGAATTCAGTGATATAGCATATGCAATGGAAAGCGAAACAGAAATGCCAAGAAATAATGTGTGAATATGATAAGTTAGGTGGGCCAGAAGCACGGGGCAGTAGACCTGTACTAACAGCTGTAAGCAAATTCTTCGTATCGTTTGTTGTGAGATGGGCGTCGGATTAGGATATCTTTCACAGTACATTTGGACGGCTTGCTTGGCATTTCTGCTATACTCACCGTAAATAAGTAGAGCGTCCAGCTTTTCCTCATTCGTGAGCTTCATTGCGTACGTACAGCCACACACTGCAATACCACTTACCATAGCATATTATGGGGACTTGTGCTGCGCTGCTATTAGGAAGCGGTCCCGCCAGGATGAGTCACGGCGCGTGTTGCTTGCTTACAGCTGTGAGTACAGGTCCACTATGCTACTGGCCCACCTAAATTATATCATATTTACACATAATTTCTTGGTGTTTGTGTTACTTTCCATTGCATGATGATATGATGTGATCAGGCCTTAGCTGAGCGGCCTGCCTGATCACACCTTCAAACATTAAACCAGGGCACGAGCGTGATTGCAACAACACCTTGTGAGAGACAGTTGCAGAAATCCCCTCCACCGACCAGTAAACGGGGCCGAAATATATTGAACAATGCGCCCGATATAGGCCAGCGTAACACTGGGAGCGGCGTCTTTTGTCGTCGACCGGACCAGAGAGAAGATCACTGAAGATGGGTGTGTCCGGACGTCGCTAACCGCCTCCTAGAATTAGCCTCCGGCAACATGAACAAGGTGGGAACTTTCCAATTAGATTGTAATAGTNTAAACAACGCGCCCGATATAGGCCAGCGTGACACTGGGAGCGGCGTCTTTTGTCGTCGACCCGACCATAGAAAAGACCACTGACGATGGGTGTGTCCAGCCGTCGCTAACCGCCTCCTAGACTTAACCTCCGGCAACATGAACAAGGTGGGAACTTTCCAATTAGATTGTAATAGTAATGACGTGAGGTAATAACATTTAATAAAATTAGTTAGCATCTTGGTATATCATTTAAAGCTCCCCCGATCAATAGTCACGTAAATAGATATTGTATAACCATTATGTTCAATAAACCTAATATTATACTGTTGTGCTCTACCTAATCATGAATCATTATTGAGCTACGCCCTTGGACACTTCCACCTATGAATGGCTTAAAAAGACAATTCGTAACAATATGCTATATCACTGAATTCCTCTTTGCACGTACGTTCAGGTGCCGTTGAAATAAATGTATGTTTCCAAGGGAAAAATCATGCGTGGTTTAATTATTTGTGTCCATACACGTGTTACGAAGTCACTTTGCGGAAAATTACGTGCCCCCGTACGTAATTTCATTTAGCGAAAACCGCATTTCGTGATCTGCAACCGTTCCGAAAATTTTGGGTGTCTCAAAGTTATGTAGTGTAATTTTGTACAAAATAGAACTTTTTATTGAAAACAATATTCTTACATCTACCGAAGTAGACCACCCTCTAAATGGCTTATGGTCTAAAATGAATCCTAATGGTGGTATATATCTTTGAACCTGGAACACTAATTTATTACAAATTTTGGAGACTGTTTTTAAGATGGAGCATTGAGTGTCTTGATAATGTGTAACTGAACAAAGATCTGTAAACAAATCAAATTAGTTCATGGAAATAATTACAATTTCTGCCTTTATTTATACTTGATATCCGTAACGCTGTAGCATACTTGAGCATAAAAAAATGGGTTACTATCCCGCATTTCAGATACATTTACACGTTATCCTGACACTTGGTGTTTCATCTCCACTATCTGTAATGTCCAAAGTCAAATATTTGTGCAACCTTTAGGATTAGCATTATACAATAGGTCGCATGTGGTTTTTACCTTCCTTTCTCGTGATTAATCTGTAGCTGAGGTTTTTAAGTTTAATTTAGAAACATCCTACATATTGTACAGGGACTTTAATTTTGTTTTACCAATTTCAAACGGGTTGCTCTCCTGCACGACACTGCTGTTTGTTTGCGTGGAACTGAGCACTTTTCAAGTTCCGCCGACTTTTTCTTTCTTATTTCTGATTTACGTAACAACACTGTCGACTTGGAAGGATAGTATGCATGTGTATGCATGTATATGTATGCTTCCGAACAGATATTATTGATGCCGTCCCCAGCGCGATCCATTGCGTGATATTGATGTTTTTACTTATTTTATACATTTATTTATTACTAGACAATTTACGCACAGAGGCAGTGAAGGAAGTTGATAAGCCAGGGATATGTTCCCCAGGGTTGCACTAAAACTGAAGCGCCTAATACAACTTGTCTTGGGCCTCGTCATTCCACGCCTTCACCAGGACCCATCTCGCCTCGATATCACTTCTAAATTGTAAGTTATAGTTTCTTAATAGTATAAAATGTCTTCATTTTATAAAATTCGGTTCGTATTTGACATGTTAGACATTAATACTATGTCAAGTCTGGCTATTATGCATATAAAGCGTAAATAAACCACTTTAATTAACCACCACTGATTACTTTAAAATAAGACGCCAAGACATAGAATTGTCTTCAAGATTCGTGGCTAGTATTTAAGTTATAATGATCGCAGTCAAGGCTGGAAACATTTTTTTCATGTTCAATTAATCTCAATCCGAAATAAATAGCGGTTTACCAAGATGAGTTGAGAGTGAAACGGTTGTTGATTGTAAATTGCTTCAGACAGCAAACAAACAAGACGCGGCGTGGTACTTGCTGTAGACGTAAGATTTGGTGCGAAGTGACCTTAGCATGAAATTGCGTTACTGCCCCCTCCCTCATTTCATGTCCATGCTGAATGGTAAATGCGACAAGAACAGTCTCCCGGCACGTTCTGCTTGTGCCGATTATCCCACCTCGCCACAATGCGAATCACGTCTGCAATCCCGACCACCGCTATTCCCCAAGCCTGCAATTGCATTATGCACGCTTCGCGAAATGAAATGTAAAAGGAATAGAAGTGCGGTCGTGATGATTCCGCGCGTCACGTACCAGCAGCAAATGACTCTTGCTTCTCGAGATGTGCAACACGTTGTGTTTGTGCCTGAAGAACGTCGACAGTGGTCTCGTCCTGTTTTCATCGCGATGAATCATAAGCTGAGCAAAAATGTTGTGCCTGTAGCTACATTATAATTTTAATGTAAACTCTTGGAACTGGATTACACGACAGTAGCGTTGACCGCGAATCAGTGGTGTACTATTTAATCTAACGGCAAGTTAAGACTCCCTGTTAAAAAAAATTAATCGGTACAGGTGGGGTGGAGTGGAGTAGAGATATTTGGGCGGCTCGTAACATCGAGATCTTGAGACCCGATGAGGGTGAAGTTAGGTTAGTATGCTACATCTAAATGAGCGCAAATATACAGATTATTAGATCCATGGATTGTGTTTGAAAGGCACACGATCGATTGGACTACTCTCTAAGTACGCAGAACGCAATGGTGCTGTGGTCAGACCAGTTGGCGAGCCGTGCTTGGAGTCGCGCGAATTTTCACAAGTGTAGGAACTTATTTCGCCGCTACTCAATTTTCACCTTGCTTCATTCCTATCTGCGCTATACATGGTTCGGTCTGGCTAGACCCCCGAACGGTGCGCGTAGCAGTGTTTCAAAAGGATGTCTTATTTAAAAATGGTTCCAAACGCGGAAAAGGAACAGCAACTATAAAAACAACCACAACTGGTAAGTTAATTTCAGTTTCTTACGTGTATCTTTTTAACGGCCAAAACTGGTGTTATCAGATAAATTTCTAGGTATCCCTCCCCCTCCCCTTTTCCACGCCAGGGTTGGTCCCGCCACGAAAGCGGGGGCTGCGATTCAACCACTACTTGGCAGACCTTACGTCTCCTGGTGGGCTGGATGATTGACAGCTACGTGAACTGGCGTCACCGTCCCCGCATCCCCCTTTAGGCGAAGCCTGCTGCGGCGGGCTATTGAATGAAACTTCGGTATTCTCCTTCCTCTGCGCAGCCCGATAAGTAAAGACTTTTCTGGGCTAGGGCCGACGACACTATAAATACAGACGTAGCCGGAGAATTGGCAGTTTTTGTGGAAGCCATCTGGCTGAAATGCGGTAATCGGGTGAAGTCTGTTGCAGAGAGGGATATTACCAGAGAGGACGGACGACGGCGGAGGGTGCGAGACGACTGAAGTGTGCGAGTGTGGACTGTCGAGTGGGCGTGGTACCCGACGAATTAAGTGCTACTTTGCGTGGGGGCGCTCGGATAGCTCTAAGACATTCCTGACTAGTGGAACCTGTACTGAATATAAGTGGGACTGTATGAACGTGTGATGCGGGCTTCACTGTAAATATTGTAACTGTCAAATATGAACATATAATTTATAAAAGTCCATGTTGATTCACTGTTTATTGGGACTGACATTAGTTTTTTGATTGAATTAATTTCTGTGAGGCGACAAACTATTCGTTAAATATCAGTTGTAAATTGTGAGTGACAACTATTTATTGTGAGATAAGCCTAGAGGTTTTTCTTTGTGGTGTTTTTAAATAAATTAGGACATTATTTTTAACTATTCTATTTAAGACCTCCGCCCTTAAAGAACTTGGCTAAACCCACTGACTTAAAGAAATTGTAACATGAAACCCACTATGCAGGATTTTTAAAGTTGTTTATTATTACACGATAAGATGATAGTCGCCGCTGAGAATCTCAAGAGGTTAGTAGCCGATTTAAAGACGGTAAGCCAGTTCAGTGCCTCGCGCATAGAGGCGATGAGGCATGTGATGAGCGTACATGGGTCGCCCGTAGCCATCCCGCGATTTTTAGGCCTCGGACACGCGAAATTTCTTTAGCTAGACAGAACCCATAAGGACGCCATCTGCCCGGGCTGCCAAACGGCATGCGGGCATTCATTCGCATGACTGTTGTAAGCCGTTCAATATTTTTTAGTAATGTCTGCTTTCGAATAATATATAAATTTTATTTTCAAGTGCGTCTGCCTTTTTCGAAAGTGAAAGTGAGTACAATGGGTGTTTGCAGGGGTGATTTTTAGACACACAGATTTTAATCAAGGATATTTACACAGTCCATTATGATTACTTCCAACTTTTCTGAAGCTCTGATAAAATTTTGCTTCCATGATATTCCTCCACCTCAAGCAAACAAAGCTTAAAAAATTACACCAGAGGGCCAACACATCGCATTCGTGCACACCATTTTTTAATAATATTTTGTATAAGATCTATTTCTTACTAGGCATTACCAACTATTAGTCAGTTAGCCACACACCTATGTTCTCACTGTCCTTATTCACATTAATTATGAATAAAATATTGTAATCAAAAGATAAAATGAAAGTATAAGTTCAATTTAACCAAACACAAGGTATTTTTATGTTAATAAAATTATAACATGTTGTGGCATGTCATATATAGAAAACAATAACATACCACACACGAGGTGTTTTTCAAAGATTTGATTTTAAAAATTTGAAAAAATCGCAAATAGATTATACTGTATGCTTTATCTTATTATGTACTTTGATTAGGTGAAATATCTTTACATACTCCATTGCTACACCGTTGTCACAGAAAACCAAGTTGGTTTTCTGTGACAACACAGCGTAGCAATGGAGTATCTTAAAAATATTTCACCTAATCATTCACCCCTATCGCAAGATTCTTCCAAACAACTCATATTATTACGTTATGAAATAAAAGGATCGCCGCTGCAAGTCCAATTAACCGTGAGTCTATAATGTGTGTATACTAAAAGTTTTGCACCACCGGGATTTTTGAGTTACGCGATTGCTCATAACCCAAGATACAGTATGAGGTGAAAATACACACTGTACACGATACCACGCCAGACTTTACAAATGCCTTTTTAACCTACTACTTTCCGAAGGAAAGAAAAGGTTACGAGATCACTTTGCTGTCTGTGTACCTGTGTGTCCCCTCCCCCACCCTCTCTTCAATTTTCGAACGCGTGAACCGAATATCACCAATCTCGGCACACACATTGTACCAAGGAAGGACACCTGCCTTTTATAGTTTTAGACCACTCCGGGCACTTACTTTAAAAATGGCGGCCATTTTAAAATATAGGGCGATATGTCATATCTCTCAAACCATTCAACCGATTTTAATCAAATTTTGTATGCTGACAGCGCAAGATGTAAGCATTAAATTCAGAGGTTAATATTGTGTTGGTTCACCATTTTGGAAGATAGCGCAACATGAAAAATAAAGCTTTTGTTATATCTAGAAAACTACTCAACCAACTTTCTTCTAATTTGGCAAGTAAGCAAAACTATTTTACGTTAAGTAAATATAAGTAAATAAACTTTATTAGGCAATTATTTTGAAATTGGTTGTCATCTATATATTTTAGCATAGTATGCTATATCTTAGAGAGCATTTAATGAATTCCAACTTAACTTCGTATGTTGGGAACATCAAATGTGGCTACAAGGAACCTCTTTTGTCCATTTTATAAGATAGTTCCACACGAATAAATAAAATTTTTATGTCATATCCTGGGAAACAATTTTCCGATTCGTACCAAATATGGCAAACAAGTAGTACTGCAGGAGGTAATGTTAACTAATATTTTTAGGTATGTCCTACTTATTTTCAAAATGGTGGCCATACAAACATTTTGGCTCCGAATTTATCTACAAAACTAATTCCAACAGTATCAGTTGTATCCATCAAAATTGTCTATGCGAAGCCTCATTTCTCCGCCATTTCGCAAGATAGCCCCACCTAAAATAATATAGTTTTTATGCCATATCTCGAGAAACAGGCTTCCCAGTTCTTTCGAATGTGGAGAAGTTTTACTGTGGTAGGCTAGATTAATTTCTATGTCTTAAGTATGCAAGTCTCTTATTTCCTGAATGGCGCGTATACAAACATTTTAGCTTAGTGTGCAATATATACGAAACTATGTTAACAGTTTTAAATTTGACTTTGTATATATTATCTATGACAATCGAATGTGCTAATATATAAACTTTTTGCACACTCTTTATGAAGATCGTCACGTGATCAATGGAGGTTTTATGCCATATTTCCAAGACCAATCAGCCGATATGCGTACCTAAATCCTACTTTGCCGGATTTTTTTGCAAAGTAGTGTCAGGCGAGTAAATTGGACATTTTGTCATTTTTGCGGTATAATTAGACTAATTGCCACAACATTTTGTACACTTACAGAAGGCCAAGTACAGTTACACGATTTAAATGGGGTCAGGCAATGGTTTGAAAAATGGCGGCCATGTAAATATTTTCATGTTTTGCATATCCATAAGAATGTCGAAATTTTTATGCTGACATTCTGTTACATAGTGTACAGCGCCTATTTTTAAGCAATTTTGTAATATAGCCCCATTTAAGAAAATAAGGTTTTTATGGCATCTCGGAAACCAATCAGACCATTTACTTAAAATTTTCACACTAGTTTTGTTATGGTAGGCCATGTAAACTTAAGTATTTTAGTGTGTCTCACTTATTTTCAAAATTATGGCCGAGTAAATATTTCACGTTAGTGAACTCTCTCATTCAAAACATTAGACTGATTACATCCTAAATTGATGCTAAGAATCCTACCCTCGTATGCAGTTGATTGCAAGCTAGCTTAATTTTAAGAATTTTTCCGAATCCCGGGTAAGTTACTCGTGTATTTTAATTGTCTTTGTACTATTTACCTTGTTTCTGGTTTCATCTCTAATGATATTGCTGTCAATGAGACGTCAATGCACTTACTATCTAAGCTTTCAGTAACTTTACTAAAATTTATTTTCATCCATGTAGAGGAATGTAGGCTCATTAGTTATCTGTAACTTCTTGTTTTTGTAATTCACAGACTGTTCCAGCGAACATTCTCAATGCGATACCGGTGACGGGTTGGTGTAGTAGTCGGACTATTCGCCTCACACCTAGGCAAACCGGGTTTTCGCATCTGGGAATCTTGCCGGACGATGCCGCTGGTCAGCGGGTTTTCCCGGAGATCTCTGGTTTCCCCCTCCCTTTCATTCAGGCGCTGCTCCATACTAATCTCGCTTCATCCAAACCTCTCCACTCATGTGTAACCAATTACAGGTGGTGCAAAACATTTTTTGAGTAGTGTGTATGTTCAGTCTTTTCGGGGTCATGATGTCGCAAGACGAGCCGGAGGGCGACAGTGTTTACATCGGCAGAGGCGGGAGACCTTCGGCGGCCCCATTCCGGCGTTGTGACGCCCCGTACGAGGCAGGAAGTTACGTCCCGCGCCTTATCGCCGCCGCATCCGTACAGGGAACACCTCCGTTACTCACATCGGGGTCTGTGGGTCTGTGTCGGCCCCGCGCGCGCGCGTTGTTGTCCCGCCAGTCGCGCGGCAGGTCCTTCCGTGTGCGGGTGTGTGTGTGTTTGTGTGAGCTAGCGTCCCTCCAGCCATGGCGACAGGCACTCCTCTCTCCCGCACTGCTTGCTGAGCGAGCTGTCTTCTAGTCTGCCCAGCTGCTGCCCTTCACTGTGAGTACTTGCTCTCTGCTGTCCTCCGTACGGACGTACAACTCTCGACCGTAGCGACACTAGATCGTACGCCTACCTGGAGCTTTATTCCGTGTTTGAGGTCGAGCAGTGCGGAAGCGATAAGGGCGGCACTGCCACGCGCATCAAGTACGCCATCGCCGCTAAGCGCAAGGCTCTCAACTGACGTGCAGTGTTCTCGTCGTACTGCGTGTACCTATGGGTCTTTCAGCGGTGAACCAATTACTCTATGGGTGGAAAGTCTCTAGGAAGGTTCAGTGCAGGGCTCTAGAGTAGTTTTTGTGTGTATCCAAGGCATATATTTTGAGATACAGCACTTTGAAAAAGACGTTATTAGCCATTTTGGAGTGCTCTGAAGTGGAGTATAGAATGTATGTAACGTCTTGAAAGCACTATGCAGCCCTCGTTTGATGTGTGTTCTTTTCGTAGATCAGCACATTAGACACACACACTTTGCAGCACTTCAAATGCTAGGTAGACGGGAGCCTTAACCGAGTCTAGAAAATTACACCCCAGGGATAACGCGCCACATTCTTGCGCACACAATTTAATAACATTTTGCATAAGAAGTACTTCTACTAGGCACTACCAACACACACCTATTTTCTCTGTTTTTATTCATATATTAATTATAAATGAAACATTGATTTATAAATACCACATTAATAAAAGATTAATTTAACCAAAAATAAGATACTTTTATGTTGTCACAGGTATAAAACGCTCGCAATACAAGTCATATGTAGGAAACATCCAAACACGTCATACATGGGGTGATACTTTGAAGGTTTTATTAAAAAAGTGTGGAGAAACCGCGAATAGACTTTATTTTATAATTTGACCAAACATTATGCAGCTTGTATGCATTGTATGCAGCTTGTATGCATTGTATGTAATAAAATTTTCGTCGAATAAAAAACAATTTAACACTTTATATTTTTTGAATAACTTTATGTCAAATACAAATTTTTCTTTTTTGTTACAGCCATAATAATAAATAGTAAAAAAGTTGTGAAAATAAAAAATTTAAAACTTAAACCAATGCCGTAGGCTACCGCTTGACATATATGTTAATCATCATATAACAAACAGTTCATGCATTAAAAACAATTGTTTTACATCAAATTATTCAAAAAATGTAAACCGTAAAAAAAATTTTATTGGAGTAAAATGGCATCGCATGCAATGCGTACAAGTTGAAGAATGTTTGGCACAAACATAAAATTGTTAAATTTTTTGTATTGGACACTCCTAAACCACACACCCAGGTACTAGCTGGGGTCAGATAGAAGGCAAGTGGGTTCGCCTTTATTCTTTTCTCTCTACGAATAACAGGAGTGCTTTACCACAGGTTGAAAGAAACTGTTTCTTATTGCACGTGCAACGCACTCACTGTATTGGCTGGGGGCAGTCGTGTGCAGTAATCAGTAGCCGTCGTACGGTCGTGCGTCGCTACGATCTTGGAGTGCACCTCCCTCCGTGCATCTGGGGACATTCTCGTGTCCTCGGCTAGGCGCACGAGCACCTCCTCAGTCACACTATCGGGTCGGCGTTGAATGCGAACACTATAGAGGGAACTAAGCTTTTGGAGAATTTATTTGAGTTTTGGAGGTGATTTCCTGTCTCAGCCCTAGGATGCTCTGTAATTGTCCGCCCGTTGTGCCATCGTACCGCGAACCAAGCCACGTATTATGGCCAGCCTTCTCCCGTCTCTTTCTAAGGAGGCCAGACTTGTGTGCCACTGTTCTACTAGCTGTTACAATTCCAGTTTTTCTGTCTTCTTGGTAAAATTTACGAAATATAAGCAATCTATAGAAAGAAAACAATGTAAGTGTTCTGTAAATTATAACTATTAGAGTAACTTGTGAATNATATATTAAGAGTAACTTGTGAATATCATATATAGCTGTGCTAGTTCAGCAGAGCAACGTTGTAAAAATATCTTCGATTTTCAGTTATATTTGGCGATAGATTCTGACTTTTGCGGGCATTTCAGTGCNAACTATTAGAGTAACTTGTGAATATCATATATAGCTGTGCTAGTTCTGCATAGCAACGTTGTAAAAATATCTTCGATTTTCAGTTATATTTGGCGATAGATTCTGACTTTTGCGGGCATTTCAATGCAACTTATCAGCATCCAGAAATTTCAGTTATTTTGCTTTAAAAATGTCCTGTTTCAGCAATGCTTTGGATAACATTTTTGTATATAAAGATGCACAGGAAAATTTATATTTATGACTGTCAGTTACGTGACTTCTAAATGAAAATTTTTATAATAACTCGTAAGTTTAGCACAACAAGATTGTGTGTGATTTGTGTGATCGAAGGTATACATTTTTTGAACACAGAGATACTTTAAGAAATCACGTCTCTGGGTTGTGGTAGACAGTTGAAATACTTTTTAATGCAAATAATTCTGTACTGCTGTAGCTTTGATCTGTAGCACTTCTATACCACAAAAACAATCAAGTGAACCACATCACACATAATTTAATTTGCAACATTACTTGGTGTGTATATTCAACAGTATCTGGCGCACACGCAATCATCTGGAAGGTGCACAACAGCCCTAATGAGCACGTTGGTTTGTGTCGTGTTTACCTTGACCTCTAAGACGGTGTTGACGCCAGTGGCTGTCGCAAGACGGTTAAAAAAGACGTGATGTCCTTGCTAGTGATAGAGGTCAGACGTGCCATCCGCAAGACTAGTACTCTGAGATCGTGCACGATGCGTTAAAGGACGCAGTATTGCCAAATATGCATTATGTTTCTACCAAACGCTGTTCAACTTGATGACGCACGTGACGCCATTTAAAGTTAATATAACATTGCGCTATCAAAATTTGTGAGATTACTTATGTGCAATTTTATCACGCGGGGATCCGGCTTTAGATTCCTGACCAATCTCATTTTTTTTCTCAGTAGTGGTGTGAATGGATCGAGATTTATGATAATCGGGGAGCTTTTCCATTAACGACGTGGCGGTACAGGTCAGGTTGTCAAGGCACGATCTGGAGACGTCACTGCGATCCCACGCGGGCAACAATCCTGAACGGGAAGGACGTGTCAGTGACAGTTTTACTTTTAGACACACAAACTTGTTTCCAGTAATAATGTGACATTGAAAAAAAAAAAAAGTACTTTATTTTACTTACATTCTATTTTATTTACGTTTCTGCGTTTTTAAAAACTGTAGTGAGAATGAGGGCATCTTTGCATGTATTTATTCTGTTAATGTCGTCTCAAACAACTTTTAATAATCACGTCTTAAAACGAATTAAGACAAAACTGCTCAACTTTCATTTTTCGTTTTAATTGATTTTACCTGAGAGTTGTAGAAATAGTAAAATTGTGACATTGACTAGGCGTACACAGAGCCAGTCGAACTAAGTATTTTATGGTAATGGCATTCATAGTATTAGGTACTTCCTGAAAAAAGATTTTTTAATTGTTTTATTAAACGTATTTAAATTTTACATAAATGTGGTGAATGGTGCGGTTATTTATGACGACTTGAAATTGTAGTTATGTGGTCTGCCAAAGAAAAAAATATCCAAACAAGTACGAACAAAGAAAAAAAAAAAGAAATTATTCACGATGGCAAGTTTCCATAATTCTCAAAAAAAAAAAAAAATCCTCCAACCGGCATTAATCTTTACGAATGTATCTGCTTCCCGATAGCCCACAAAGGACGCCGGGATAGTTGTGATGCCGGTGATGACGAAGTTATCAGGAACTCGTCCCGGACGTCTTCGTCACTTCGTCGGTCGCTTGGCAACTTATAGCAGTGGCGTCATTTTCTTTCAGCGCCGGTTCTTACATTGTTTTTCCTGGGTCTTTGGTGACCGTCACGCCACAGATTATCCTTCTGCATCGTGCGAATTATTTAGGATGATTCCAGGGAATTCCCCTTCTCATAAAACTACTTTTCCTCGCTCATGTAAGAAAAATAATTTCCCTGCCAGGGAAAGGGACTTCGTCCCTGAAGAGCAATAATGCACGATTTCTGACACAGATCGTTCCTACGTACGAACTGTAACAGCGAAGCTTGGAAGTTGCTGTAGATGAAAAGTACTGGCATCGCCCAACTCAAACTTGAGCTTACGTAGAGAATACAGTACTGGAGATGGAGCAATACTAACAACATAATTAGAAGTAGAGCAACAATCTCATTAATAGCAAAAGTCTTCCAACATATAATATCTCTTGAATCCATTTGACTAAGATAATTAACACTAGTCACTGTACTGTTGTGAGGATGTCTGTAAAAGCAAAACTCCAATATACCAGATCCATTATGCGCAGTCATTCCTTGCAAAGCGAACCTGTACATAAAACTCAGTAGAATGAAACTCTCTTCTGCTGTAGTAACGTCCTTCACAAACACACTATCATCCTTAGCAACATCGCAATCAAAAGAGCCAATATTCCTGAAAACAGGTCTTGAAATGTATCTCTTCTTATGGCAACTTGCCCGCCTCATGGCGCTGTGAAAACTGATTAAGTTCACAGAAAACTTTATACAACTGCTCCCGAGAATTTAGGGAAAGCGATAAAAATATTTTGATATTTACGTTGGTTGATTAATCAGTATATATATTTATAAACATAACATGCTATTTGCACCATTCTCGTTACTAACCAACGTTTACTCCAACTTTCCTCAGCGGTTACTCTGATGCTTTACTCAGCTCTCTGAGTAAAGTGTTGGAACGCCGCCCGGCCGGCGTGCCCATTAAAATATATGGAGGTAGGGACAGGGAAATATTTAAACGGTCGATTTCAAAATGCTTAACCGTGAATAGCCTATTGCAACAGTTCAGTTTACGCGGCCTGTGTTTGGTGTGTGTACTCCCGCCTACTTGGGGTAGATAAGGGCGACTCTGCCACGCGCAAGGCTCTGAACTGGCGCGCAGTATTCTAGTCATGCTGTGTGTGCCAACGGTACTTTGTGATCATCTTATTATTTTATTGGTGGAAAGTTTGTGGTAAGGTTTAATGCAGGGCGCGTGAGTGTTCCGCGTGTATCTGACGTGCATATTTTGAGATACAACGCTTTAAAAAAAAAATCAGTTTTATGCAATTTTGTAGTACTATGAAATTGCGCTTCTGATCTGCGAGACGTCTTGAAAGAACNGATTTTTTTTTTTTTAAATCCGCGTTTGAGGCCGAGAAGTGCGGGGTAGATAAGGGCGACTCTGCCACGCGCAAGGCTCTGAACTGGCGCGCAGTATTCTAGTCATGCTGTGTGTGCCAACGGTACTTTGTGATCATCTTATTATTTTATTGGTGGAATGTCTGTAGTAAGGTTTAATGCAGGGCGCGTGAGTGTTCCGCGTGTATCTGACGTGCATATTTTGAGATACAACGCTTTAAAAAAAAATCAGTTTTATGCAATTTTGTAGTACTATGAAATTGCGCTTCTGATCTGCGAGACGTCTTGAAAGAACACAACAGCCCTCGTCTGGTGAGTTTTACTTTCATAGACCAGCACATTGGACGCATGTTTAACAGTCTCGTGGGAAAACGTTTGTTTCAAGCATACTGCAGCGCAGTTAGAGCGCCATACAGGGCGTGCCTCTTAACAAACAGAACTGCACGTAAATGAGGCGAAAGGGCGCGAGCGTTCTTAAACGCGCACCTGTCCTCGAAAGAAACTCGGGTGCCTGCACGTACTGCAGGTGAAAGTTGCCTTCGGGCTGTCGGGCGTTCCTTACGTTAGGTGGCTGGTTTGTACATGTAGCGGTTTGAGCCAGCTCGCATACAATTCAACGCCGAAGAAAAGAAACTTAGAAAAGAAAATAAAATCCTATCCCGTAACTAGACATAGTCTGCAGTTTTTACACAGTTGGTAGCAAGTTGAATAGCAGTTCCATGTCTTGAAACTTACCATTAAAAGCATAATGTTTCAATTGATGTCCACTGAAATGTTTATTCTTCGCACATGATAGTACTTGGCTCAATAGTAACTTAGTAAGTTTTCACACTATTCCATTCACTTATTACTATAGATGTGCAGCGAGAGAATTTCGTCTTATTTGCCACAAATCCGTCTTTAAGTAAATGAGCAATATTTTTGAAAATAGACTTTAAAAGGGGGAAAAGCTCTGTATTCATTTGCGAATCTCCGTGCAAAGTGTATTGGAATGTTTTAAATGTAGGCTAAAAAAAATGTATGATAAAAAAAAATTTATAAAATGGATTAGGACAAATAGCAGTAACACAATTAGAAGTAGCAACAAGTTTATTAATTGCAAAAGTCTTCCAACATATAATATCTCTTGAATCAATTTGACTCAAATAATTAATACCAGTCACAGTACTGTTATGAGGATGTCTGTAGAAATAAACTTCGAGAATACCAGCTTTATGTACCGCTTTGCTCTTCAGGGAATGACTGCACACAACGGATCTGGTATTCTCGAAGTTTGTTTCTACAGACATCCTCATAACAGTACTGTGACTGGTGTTAGTTAATTATTTGAGTCAAATTGATTCAAGAGATATATGTTGGAAGACTTTTGCAATTAATGAACTTGTTGCTACTTCTAATTCTGTTATTGCTATTTCTCGTAATCCAGTTTTGTATTCTCGACGTAGGCTTAAGTTTGAGCTCGGAGATGCGATTTGGATTAGTAGTTTCTCCAGTTATTGATTAGTCGTTCCACTTCTCCACTTCACACGGAAAAAAACTGATTTCAGTCTAACCGTTGCAACTATGACACGTATAGCGAGGCGCAAATATTTTACTTAACTTTTTGACAGGCCACGGGAAGAATTAATCTCGCTAGTTAAACATTGTATTTTGTCCTTAAGTTTCAAACAGACTGTGATAAGTATCACACTTATGCACAATATTATAAAATACTGTTTAGTATACATTATTTTTACCCAGATTAAAAACAATGGCTAATATAAAACTGCTTGTAAAATAAACTTCGATGCCACATTTACTGGGAAGAAGTCGGGCAGCATGCGCACTAAAATATGTATGTGGCTGGGACTTATTTAAAGGTTAATACGAAACAAACTGTAACTGTTAACTAGCTAAAGAAACGTTGATATGTTCCAAACACCGCATAGGGTGGCTGTAACTGTCAGTTACGACCTGACTGCGATCAATAATTTCCGAGGAAGCCTTAGCTACAAATGCGGCGAGGTGAACTATTCATATCTTTGTGAATTCGAGCTCGAACAAAGAATGTCCGGTCTGTGTGTCGCCCCCGCTAATGAACTGCTCTGAAATCATCTCATTATTAACGAGCCGGCTTAGTTGAGCTTCAAAGGAAGTTTGCAGAAACTTGGTCTCCCACTCCTTCTCCAGCACGTTTCTTCCTATTCCGTACCACACGCCGTCAAAACTCGTGAACTTCTAGACGGATGTTTTTTGTTTATGATGTGCTTAAAACGATGAAAAGGCGTTCCCTTCGGACCAAAAATGTTCGGTTTCGATCCCAGGCATGTGTCTATCTTAATTTCATCTACTTTCATTTTCTCTCTCTCTCTCTCTCTCTCTCTATCATTTTCTCTCTCTCTCTATCATTTTCTCTCTCTCTCTATCATTTTCTCTCTCTCTCTCTCTATCATTTTCTCTCTCTCTCTCTATCATTTTCTCTCTCTCTCTCTATCATTTTCTCTCTCTCTCTCTATCATTTTCTCTCTCTCTCTATCATTTTCTCTCTCTCTCTCTATCATTTTCTCTCTCTCTCTCTCTCTATCATTTTCTCTCTCTCTCTCTCTCTCTATCATTTTCTCTCGTCCTCAGTGTGTGTATGCACGTGCGCGCGTGCGTATGCAGTTTTTTAGGCGTATGTTTGTTAGTCTGTAGGGAAAGTTGTTTAGAGAACAAACTTGTGACGACGTGCATCTTCACTCTTGCTTGTAAAATGCAAGCATTTCATTGCCAGCGTTAGTCCAACAAAAAAAAAAATGCAATTTTTACAGAATGCTACAACAGCAAGCACCGCCTGAAGTATCGATAAGCGAGAGGAACACAGAATGCACTTCGTAAGTAATTTAGTAGTGAAAGATATTTCAGCAAGCGCAGAATACGGAGAATGAAGCAGCCTGTGTTGATCGTAGACTACACGCATTGTTTTTCTGTGTGCGTCCCAACAAAGGGTTCAATATTTGCCAACTCGGTGCGTAACTTGTGCATACCATAGCTAAATTAAAACTTTCACAGTAAATAAATTTCAATTTCAAAGCAGGTGTTCGTGTAGATGACACAGTTGGCCATCCAGCCGTTGGGAACCCCGGTTCGGTTCACAGGCCCTGGAGAATGGAAAATTTCCGAACGGGGTCTCTCACGTTATGTACATGATTTACTAGGGATGGTCCAGTTCTCTCTTTCAACCTCATTCTTCGGCCTGGCCGGAAGGGAAGGTCTATACCCCTACTCACCCCTGCTCAGATTATCCCCTACCACAGTGACCCTTCCTGAAAGGTGGAGATTTTTTGGAACCTGTGTACCTGCAATTCCCTCCAACACGACTGTAAAAGGTTTTTCAGACTGTTTCTAAAAAAATATTCAAAGCAAATTCGAACGAAACTACGATAGAAGAGTGCCGCTTCCAGTAAAATGATAGGGCCACCGCTTCAGTCCCATAATTCCAGTGATACGACGGAACACTGCATGTGTTGGCCGTAGCGCTTCATCGGTTTTTGCCACACTTACACACGGTAGCCTTGATTCGTGCAAACAGTTTGATGATCACGATCCCAAACTACGTGGTTTTGACATTTATCTTGTAAAACGTGCCATTAGTTCTTGGGGTTGACAAATTGCTTACAACCCAACCAGTGGCGTGTGGTGAAGTGTTGCATGGTAAGCTGGTGCTTGCTCAGTGCTGTACACACTCGGCGCACGCANTGTGTAAAATATCAATAGGTTAGGTATAGCACTGAGCAAAACACAGCTTGCCTTGCAACAGTTCACCACACGCCGCTGAACCTAATTGGTATATGCTCTCGTATGTTTCCCCTCTACGGACGGGTAGTCCATTGGGCGACCCCTTAGTGTTATTTGGGTAGCCCACATGTCAAACAAAAAAATGTTTGGGGGATCAGTGGCAGCAGTAGGCATAGATGTGGACATTGCCTGCACTAATGAATACTTTAGATCGTCCACACTTGTCACGCTGAACAACTTAACCTCTTAAAGTTTTAATGTTTTTTGAAAAAAATTAATAGGTTTTTAATTTTATAATTTTTCAAAATGTCACGATCCTCATTTGCCATGCCCAGTCAAATAGTCACTCATTTTCGTTCTTATGCCATTTATCAGCCAAATTCAGCGGTTATTTTCCCTTTGCAATCCTCCACTCGACAGATAAACTTACGAGGTGCTCTGAATGTAGTCAGTTTACGGTTACTTCCAACTTTTCTGGAGCCCTGCGAAAGTTTACTTGCAGGATATCCCCNTTCTCTCTCTCTCTCTATCATTTTCTCTCTCTCTCTCTATCATTTTCTCTCTCTCTCTATCATTTTCTCTCTCTCTCTCTATCATTTTCTCTCTCTCTCTCTCTCTATCATTTTCTCTCTCTCTCTCTCTCTCTATCATTTTCTCTCGTCCTCAGTGTGTGTATGCACGTGCGCGCGTGCGTATGCAGTTTTTTAGGCGTATGTTTGTTAGTCTGTAGGGAAAGTTGTTTAGAGAACAAACTTGTGACGACGTGCATCTTCACTGTTGCTTGTAAAATGCAAGCATTTCATTGCCAGCGCNGTTTAGAGAACAAACTTGTGACGACGTGCATCTTCACTGTTGCTTGTAAAATGCAAGCATTTCATTGCCAGCGCTAGTCCAACAAAAAAAAAAATGCAATTTTTACAGAATGCTACAACAGCAAGCACCGCCTGAAGTATCGATAAGCGAGAGGAACACAGAATGCACTTCGTAAGTAATTTAGTAGTGAAAGATATTTCAGCAAGCGCAGAATACGGAGAATGAAGCAGCCTGTGTTGATCGTAGACTACACGCATTTTTTTTCTGTGTGCGTCCCAACAAAGGGTTCAATATTTGCCAACTCAGTGCGTAACTTGTGCATACCATAGCTAAATTAAAACTTTCACAGTAAATAATTTTCAATTTCAAAGCAGGTGTTCGTGTAGATGACACAGTTGGCCATCCAGCCGTTGGGAACCCCGGTTCGGTCACAGGCCCCGGAGAATGGGAAATTTCCGAACGGGGTTTCTCACGTTGTGTACATGATTTACTCGGGATGGTCCAGTTCTCTCTTTCAACCTCATTCTTCGGCCTGGCCGGAAGGGAAGGTCTATACCCCTCCTCACCCCTTCTCCGCTCATCCCCTACCACAGTGACCCTTCCTGAAAGGTGGAGATTTTTTGGAACCTGTGTACCTGCTGTTTAAACTGCGTTGCAGTGTGTTTGAGATCCCGGTTTAATTTTTTTAGCAAACCAATAAGCGTGCGCCCAAAATGTTTAAGGGAAAAAAACACATTTTAGACTAGTCGTATATGTTAGTTAAAAAAAAAATCGCGCTCAGTAGAAACGTTATTTTAATTCCCTTCAACACGACTGTAAAATGTTTTTCAGACTGTTTCTAAAAATATATTCAAAGCAAATTCGAACGAAACTACGATAGAACAGTGCCGCTTCCAGTAAAATGATAGGGCCACCGCTTTAGTCCCATAATTCCAGTGATACGACGGAACACTGCATGTGAGTTGGCCGTAGCGCTTCATCGGTTTTTGCCACACTTACACACGGTAGCCTTGATTCGTGCAAACAGTTTGATTATCACCATCCCAAACTACGTGGTTTTGACATTTATGTTGTAAAACATGCCATTAGTTCTTGGGGTTGACCAATTGCTTACAACCCAACCAGTGGCGTGTGGTGAAGTGTTGCATGGTAAGCTGGTGCCTGCTCAGTGCTGTATACACTCGGTGCACGCAGCAGGAACCAGTAACCAGAGTGGAGTCGGAAGAAACTGAATATACTGTGGCCACACACGAGAGAGCGGCGAGGCACCCGTTACACACGTGCTGTGACGTCATATGCACTACCACATTTAAATGGCCGATGTGTAAAATATCAATACGTTAGGTATAGCACTGAACAAAACACCGCTTGCCTTGCAACAGTTCACCACACGCCGCTGAACCTAATTGGTATATGTTCTCGTATGTTTCCCCTCTACGGACGGGTAGTCCATTGGGCGACCCCTTAGTGTTATTTGGGTAGCCCACATGTCAAACAAAAAAATGTTTGGGGGATCAGTGGCAGCAGTAGGCATAGACTTTGGACATTGCCTGCACTAATGAATACTTTAGATCGTCCACACTTGTCACGCTGAACAACTTAACCTCTTAAAGTTTTTTTTTTAATAAAAATTAATAGGTTTTTGATGTTATAATTTTTCAAAATGTCACGATCCTCATTTGCCGTGCTCAGTCAAATAGTAACTCATATTCGTTCTTATGCCATTTATCAGCCAAATTCAGCGGTTATTTTCCCTTTGCAATCCTCCACTCGACAGATAAACTTAAGAGTTACTCTGAATGTAGTCAGTTTACGGTTACTTCCAACTTTTCTGGAGCCCTGCGAAAGTTTACTTGCAGGATATCCCCCNCTCTGAATGTAGTCAGTTTACGGTTACTTCCAACTTTTCTGGAGCCCTGCGAAAGTTTACTTGCAGGATATCCCCCCTCCCCTCCACCTCATACACTCCTACAAATAAAGCTTAATCACATTTAGAAAATCACACCAAGGGACTACGCACCTCATTCGTGTGCACACAGTTTAATTTTTTTTTTTGAGCAAGAACTATTTCTTACTAGGTATTACCAACACACCTATTTCCCCCCTGTTTTTATTCATATTTTAAATAAATTAAATATAATTTATAGCAAAAATATAAGTAAAAGTTAAATTGATCAAACAATGTGTTACTTTTATGGAAAAAAAATATAAAACGCTTGTGATAAATTACGTGTAGGAAACAACAAAGTACATCGTGCGTGGGGTGATTTTTCTAAGGTTTGATTCAAAGAGTGTGAAGAAACTGCGAATATACCAAATGGTTTTATTCGTAGTATCTTCACACTTTTTGAATCAAACCTTACATTTGAATCAAACCTTACATACTTGTGTTAACACACATTATTTTATTTCTGGTTAAACTGGACTTTGTTGGGCCTTTACTTTATTTATATAAAACATTTTTCTTTTATAACTAATCAAAAACGGAGAGAAAATAGTGGTGTTAGTAATACATATTAAGAAATAGTTCCCATGCAAAATATTATTTAACAGAGTGCGCACAAATGCGGTGCGTTGTCCCTTTGGTGTAATTTCCTAGACTTAATTGAAGTTTGTGCGCATGAGGCGGAGGAATAGACTGAAAGTAGGATTTTGGCAGGGTTTCAGAAAAGTTGGAAGTAACCGTGGATGGACTAGTATATATCTGTGCAGCCCTGCTGTGAGACGCTGATCGATCCCCGGCTGGAGAAACACGTCGAGAGGGAAGGCAGGAGGGAAGAAGAGGCGGGGCGCGTCTATGCCCGGTAACGAACTGTTTGTTCGTCTTGCTCGCCCTACCGCGCCGTCGAGTGGGCCACGCCGCCACGTTTCAGCGAGCCGTATGCGAGGGCTTGCGCCGCGTGCGGATTTCGCCGCGGCAGTTTTTGTATAGTCTCTTCGCGATTACCTCACACTTTTTGAATCAAACCTTTGAAAAACCACCCCATATCGTCTTCTAAATGTGTCTTGTATCACAAGCGTTTCATACTTCTGTTAACATAATATCTTAATTTTTATTAAATTGAACTTCTACTTATATTTTATCAATAAATTATACGTTATTTATAACTAATATAAATAAAAACGATGACAAAATAGGTCTGTTAGCAATGCCTAGTAAGAAATAGTTCTTATGAAAAATATTATTAGACTGAGGGCGCACGAATGCGGTGCGCTGTCAGTCTGTTGTAGTGTTCTAGACTCGGTTAAGCTTTGTTTTCATGAGGAGGAATAATATCTTGAAAGTAGAACTTGGGCAGGGTTTCAGAAAAGTTGGAAGTAACCGTGGATGGACTATTTGCGTGCGCGTCTCGAAGCAGCAGTCGCGGATTTTTGCCGATCCTCACGTTCGACATTTGTGCATATTCATTTTCGTCGCTGAAGAACTTCCCGAATTAATGCAGGGTATTGTGAAAAAAGGTGAAAAAATAAGACTTATGCTCTATAGTGAATAGTGTATAGCTTTACGAAAAATGTGTCATCCGAAAATTCCAACCCTAATGGAAATGTANAATAGTGTACAGCTTTACGAAAAATGTGTCATCCGAAAATTCCAACCCTAATGGAAATGTACTTAGATTCATAATATTGTTTCTGGNCTATAGTGAATAGTGTATAGCTTTACGAAAAATGTGTCATCCGAAAATTCCAACCCTAATGGAAATGTACTTAGATTCATAATATTGTTTCTGGAAAGGAACCGTAAAAAACGGAGCTTAAGTTTCTGTTCCTCATCGGCCATCTTTTAAAGCCTCTCCTCGTACACTTTTATGATTCAGTTCGTTGGCCATTACGTTCCGTAAGAATAGGACGTTAACGTGGCAGTAAATTTAAATATTCGTAAGAGCCGCATAACGACCAATTACGCCGCCTTTATAAAAGCGTTACGTGGCACATTTTGTGCGATCGTTCCGTAAACTGGAACTCGGGTGTAATGAGATGGCCGGGGAATTGTGACCATATCGATTTATCGGCCCGCTGCCGGCGGACTACAGATGCGAGGACGTTTGCCACTGTTACTGCAGTCTCGAGACGACAATTTCGATGCAGGTGGCGCAGAGAAATTCCTTTTCTCTATGGAAAAAAGTTAAATGACCCTCATGTTTCAACTGTCGCACTCACATTGAGCACATTTCCCATTTGCTGCCAACGTGTTGTCGTGTAGGTACCAGTTTTTTAGACCTGCTCGGAATGCAATGGCGTGTGTGCGTGTGTACGCGTGCGATATTGATATGCAGCAATTAATTCAAAACTCTTACGTCTATAGAATTAAATAGTGCATTCATTGCTGGAAAACAGAAGACTCACATCTGGAGTACACGTACAGTGACTCTTATTAAAATTAGGACACCTGTTAATGAAAAATAAATATTAAGAAACGGTATTAAGTGTAACAAAAATATCATCTTCCTAATTAGTAAAGTTCCACAACCAACATTCCATAAAAGAAAGCCGCTATAGAAAGTCAAATACGCCACGTAAGTGTTAATTAGTAAAGACACTGCATGTATAGTCACTTTAATATTCGGGCACAATGGCAAGAAATGTGTAACTTGACTGGAACCACACGTCTAAACCAGACTCAATCCTGTATTCTTTCTCAAATCGCAGCATTATGTCGAAACTGTACTTTTACTTATGTTAAGCAATCTCGAAATACCTCAATTAGATCGTCCCTTGGCATGGTGAAATATCGCCAGCTACCCTTGCTCGAAGGTTATTTTACACGTTTTACGGTTCAATATATAGAGATGAAAATCACCTTATGGTAAACAAATATTCATTCGTCATAACCTCCGATAGATTCTCGGCAAAATGGTTGCTTGACTTTGAATTTTAAGTTTCAATTATTCAAAGTCATAAAGACAAGGGTGCTTGACTTTATCTTTGACAGTTCCGTTGTGTCAAGCTCCATATAGGCTGTTCATGGTGAACTGAGCACTGCTGAAAGCCCTTCTTACTATCTGCTTGCATGCACATTGCGTATTCCTCCCCCATGTGTAGAAATACACAGCCATGAGCCTAACCACTTTATTAATGCGTCGGTCAAGTGAAATGGTAAAATTATTAGAAAAGTAAATATTTTATAAATTTGCTAATTCTTACATTTATATCCATTAAATAAAGAGAAAGCAAAAACATCACGCTAGTATTCACTAATGTTTACCTAATATTTTCAATTTAATGTTAAACCATAGAACTATTGTCTTTCCGTCGTTACCGATTTTACTGGGCACATGCCATTCACTGTCCCCGTTGAAATATACAGTATACTGATGGTGACAGTGGCATTTTTCAAAGGTTTGTATCTAAAGTTTTAAATTAGCCATGAACGGCCTATAGGAAACGCAAACGTAAAGTCAAACGAAGACTGGACTCACAATAGTCCGTCGTATGTCAGTCGTATATTTACCGAACGACATTCCTGAGATGTGAATGCACACTTTCAAATAAAATGCAAAGCGGCGGACCTGTTTTTTATTTAATTTTAGCGTTAAATTCATAGATAAAAAATGCAAAAAAAATTAACTATATTACGTAAAAAAATAATTTCCCTAAAATTTTTCTCTTAAAACATGTATTCCTAACCAAAGTATACCTCCAACGAAAGAGAGATCCCGATGTTAAGTTTTCACACCAAAAGTTTGCCGTACAGAAGGATGGACGGACGAAAACGATAGACGGATGACTGATGCACGGACGACTGACGGGCGCGAAGGACTATTGCGAGTCCAGCAAAAGGGCCTTAAGCAACGTGCTCCGCCTCTGAAGTGTATTCGCGGTTTCTTCACACTTTTTGAATCAAACCTTTGAAAAATCACCCCATGTATAACGTGTTTGGTTATTTCCTAATTATGGCATGTATCACAAGCGTTTTATACATGTCAATATATTGTTCGTTAAATTGAAGTTTTACCTACATTTTATTTATACATTATATTTAATAATAAACGTCAATAAAAGCAGTGAGAAGACGCGAGTCTTAGTAAGAAGTAGTTCTCGTGCAAAATATTAATACAACTGAGAGCGCACGAATTCGGAGCGTTGTCCCTTTGGTGTAATTTTCAAGACTTGGTTAAGCTTAGTTTACTTGAGGCGGAGGGATATCCTAAAAGTAGGACTTAAGCAGGGCTTCAGGAAAGTGTGACGTAACCGTGAATGGATGATGACCTCGCTGCCCACCCACAGGTGTGTGGCGGGGTGCGAACTGTGCAGTAGCCAGCCGGCGCACGTGCGCGCTTCCTAAAGAAGTCTTAGGTACGCCATTACGACAGGAAATGGAAGGACGTGCCGAGACAATGACCAGCTCGTGCCAGGAGCCATCCAAAGTTCCAGCGTTAAGGCTGTTGGACACCAAGAAATTAACTACTTTATAATTGCACCAAACATTGTTCGAACTTATACGCATCGTATGTGAAAGCACTTTCCTCGAATCAAAATATTTTACACTTCGTATTTGTTTCTATAATTTGACGTAAAATCCAAAATTTTCCTGTTTTTCTGTAGCTATAAAAACAAATACCAAGATGTACTAGTGACAACAATTTACAACTTAAACTAATGCCATGGGCTACTTCTTAGCATGTACGTGATCCCCAAATAATTCATGCATTAAAAAAATTTTAATATGCAAACTTTTTTACTTAACTTTTTTTACACATATATATGTGTATATATAGCTTCTTATTTATTGAATACATATCATGTGATAGCAAACTGTATGCCGTTGTAAATTTTTTCATTTTTACAACTTTATTAGTATTTGTTATGACTGCAGCAAAACTGAAAAATGTAAGATTTTACATCAATTATTAAATATATATATGTATAGTGTAAAAATTCTTTATTCGAGGGAAATGGAATCGTAAACCATGCGTACAAGTTGAACGATATCTGGTACACTCGTAAAATCTATTTTTTTTGGTATGCAACAACCTTAAACACAGCCAACTCTTACGTCTCTGAAAACGTGAGTCGCTACCCGCGATTGTCATTAACTTCTCCGCTTACCGAGATTCGATTTACGTCGTGGAAAAAATAAGTGGCATGGAAGTCACCACGGCACGAAGTGTAGTATAGTCACCTGCCTATCAGCACGTCGTAAATTCAGCTACGCCCGGCTAGTGAAGCTCTTGCGATTGGGAACCTGATAAGCGGAGAATCGTGGCGTGGGACAGGTTTGGGCGTCTCCTAAGGCTCGGCTTAACTCTTTATTAAAAAATTCTTGGTTTTCGCGTCTTAATTTCGAATTCATAGTAATTAGTGACCATGTGCGATTATAGAAAAGTTACATTTTACGAGTTGTTTAAGATTTTTGTGCGTAATTTTAATTTTGTGTTATATGCTCGTTGTAAATGTCAGGTACAGGTTTATATTTTATCAATAAGTTTCTGGCTTTCTGCAAGCAAGAAATAACACACGGCGAAAATTAGACACAAGAGTGTTAAAGCACTAGTAAATTGCAGAGTTTCTATAATCTAACATTTTCAATAATGCCTCTGAAACTGTGACACGAAAACGAAGAATTTCTGAATAAGTGAAGCCGAGTCTTCACAACGGGGGTCTTGAGAGCCGACGAAGGTGAAAAAATGCGAGTATGGAGCAGCGCCGGAATGCAAGGGCGGGGGAAATGGGAGATCTCGAGAAAACCTGTGGGCCAGCGGCAACGCCCGGCACGATTCCCACTTGCGAAAATCTAGGATAGATCCTGCCGGGAATCTAATCCTCTTCACCTTTGACGGCAGGCGAGTAGTTTGACCAGTACATTACCGCGGTCCACAAGCTGAAATGAGAACTAGAAATGCGCCCTAGGTGGTATAGGCTATTCACGATAAAGTGAACACTTTTGAAAGCCCTCTAATTTGGAATAATAGTCAATATATACATTTTATTTTAACCTTGGACGTAAACTTCAGTGTGTCGAGGAATATACACACTGTGTTTATTACTTACGTGACCATATTTATTTGAAAAGGTGGTTAAATGATAAAATATAGTTGAATGGAACAAGTAACTAGGGTCTCAAAAGTGCTCACTTTATCGTGAACAGCCTATAACCGCCCACACTCCGTAGACACGAGCTCAAAGCCTGTGTGCGTAATCGTCCGACGTAAAACCATCACTTAAATTTTGTAAACTTTTTGCGACGGGTGGTGTCAGTCTGTAACAAAGTTCAGTGCAGGTTGTAGCAAGCATAGTTTTGCTGCTTTTTATCACGTTGGTGTGTTTTGAGAGAAAGCAATCGGAAAAAGTAATTTTATAGAACTATCTTCGGAGAGCTACGAAATGATGTCCGAAGTGGCATTCGTCCTCGTCTAACGTTCATATTCTTCTTGAATATCATTGCATCCTAAACACATTATTTTTCTTACAAATAAAAATGCTGAAATACGGTGCAAACGTAAGTCATTTAAGGTACGCGAGTGTTGTTTCAGGCGTCTATGTAACTGTGGCACCATACTTACTATTTAGGCTAGTTCCTATCAGCTATTATTTTCTTATCCTTCCGCCACGTTTTGTAAATAACTATTGCCATGTAAGCAATAGCAGTGTGCATATTTCACCGGACGCTAAAGTTAACGTCCCAGCGTCAGTGGTGTTGAAGTGAGCAGAGATGGATAGGGACACCCGAATTTCGCGAAAAGATTTCATGGCCTGTATTTCATAGCATTGTAGCTCAGATCCACTTTCGTAATAGGATTATCTGTTACGCGTCATTGGTGTCGTTCACGAATCACAGACGCGCACTCCAGGAGTAGCCTATTTCTGATTGGTCAGCGAAGTAAGGAAATGTTTCCTCGCAAAGACACACAGTCAACAAGCAAACTTAACTGCTGATATCCCATAAAGTATCAAAATCTAACATGCACGGAAATATTTTCATGAAATTCGGGTGTCCCTAGAGATGGAGTTGGGAGGGAGAGAAAGCATGCTTCCTGGGTT
>NQII01001518.1:173005-264919 GCA_002778355.1 Clitarchus hookeri | reverse complement strand
ACGTGCGGAAATCCGTGCTTGCCCCGCCGTGATCGAACCAGGTGTTTGCTCGTTGTCTGACAAGTACACCATAGCGGTAACGTGTGAGTAATTGAGTTAAAGGAATAGCGCTGGTATTTGCCTGTGATGAGCGATCGCCAGAGGAAGATGACAAAGGGAAACTGCCCCCAGTGCAGCGCCCTCACGAACGGGAGACTTGCAGACTGACCCTGGCCTTGTCGTGGGTGGACAGGTTAATAAACCACGTAGGGAAGTTGGTTAGTCACTCGCGGTTTCTTCACATTTTCTGAATCAAACGTTTGAAAAATTACCCAAATGTTTAATTCCTAAATGGCATGTATCACAAGCGTTTTATACTTCCGTAAAAATTAAGTGACTTAGTTTTTTTTTTTGTTAAATATAACCCTTTATTTTATACATAAATTATATTTCATTTATAATTAAAATTAATAAAAACAGCAAGAAAACAGGTGTGTTGGTAATGCCTAGTAAGAAATAATTCTTATGCAAAATATCATTACGGATGCGGTGCGTTGTCCTTCCGGTGTAATTTGTAGACTCGGTGTAGCATTGTTTGCTCAAGGCGGAGGAATATCCTGGAAGTATAACTTAGCAGAGCTTCAGAAAACTTTGAAGTAACTGCGAATGAAGTGTACAAGAGATGCTTTCTTCGCGAGCTGCTGTTCCGTTCCTGCTCAGATTGCCTGCGGAGGTAATGCTTGTCTGTACACTCAACCTGTTACCTAACCATTGGAACTGCATTCCGCTCTTCGCTTTCTCTCCTGCGGTAGTGTCTGTTGCTACTAATGACTTGCTCATTACTCCGGCATGCTTGCTACTCTGCGCATTTTCACCTTTTCTTTTTAGTCTCTTAATATTATTTTCACATTTGTCTTTATGGTCTCAGCACAAGCGACTTCAAGAATTTAGGAACGTGGATCAACCATGTTATTTCTTTACTGTTCAGAAATAATGTGATGTGAACGAATATCTTAAACGGAAGCATAACGCGTACACAATTGTAACAACTATGAAGTAAATATTTTTTAATAAGAACATGCCCCGGCGGTGTATTCAGAACTCGTTAAAATAAAAGGGGGTGTACAATTGTTATTTCATGGCACTATTTCTGTTATTGTATGCCATATTTCCCTCGTGTCAACTGAGTAGAAGGATTATGGGGACTTTAGAACATCGGGACGTGGGACCGGAGAGTCGGAGCTGTTCGTGCTGTCATTCCGGTCGGCCGGCGGGCATGATGGATCCAGGTGACCTTGACATTGACCATGGTGACCTTTGATCTTGAGTATAATGACCTTTGGCCTTGACCCCGGTAACCTTTAAACTTAAACAAAAATTCACAAAATTTAAAAAAAAAAAACTGTTTTGAAATATAAAAATTATAACATTTATTTAAAAAAAAAAACTTATATTTCCGGAGGTCCTCCACACCTCCATCCCCCCATACTCATCCCACCATTTTGGTCGGTGCAGTCCATCATATTGGGAGGTGCAGCCGTTCGACACCTTGGTAGGCGTCACAGCCACCGTCCGCCATCTTCGTTATTTTCGTTTGTAATTGGTTTTACATTGCTGGTGCTGTCCCCAGCACCGAGCCCAGCAGACCACTGACCGCCTCCACTACCCACTTCCAATATATTTAATTGACAAATTGCCCCACCCCTGATTCTCATTGGCTAATTGCCCACTCCCTTCCAATATATTTAATTGCTCCGCCAATGTTTCTTATTGGCTAATTACTCGGGTGTTTTCGGAAACCTTCGTTCCGACCAATAGGTCGTCTACTTTAATCGCGACGGCGGACTATTTTTTCCCCTTAGAAATCTTTATAAGACTCACCCCAAGCCTCCGGGGGAATTAGTCATTTTTCTAGTTCTTAAAAATGTACGCGTGTTATCAGAGTGGCCATAAAATCCTTTCGGCCATTTTGGCATTCGGAAGGGTGCGCTCGCTTAGTGCCTTAGACAAACGGGACGAGTTGCGGTAACTGCCGAAATAATTTATCCTCGTCTACGCACCATACGAAATTTCGACCGTATTAACGTATTTGCCTGCCTATCTGCAGCAGGACGAAGACATACGAGACTGCCTCCCGTGCAAGGAGTGTTTCGAGAGCTGCACCACCTCTGTTCCCGACACACGGCATCACAGAGGTTGATGCAAGGCGCCCGTGGAAGACTTCTTCTTCCCCCGTAAATAAATTTACTGGCCAGCACTACCCGGCGTGGAAACCAACAGAAAACACAGGTGTCCGATGTGTATCGACCTCGATGAAGTTTTAAATTACCTTGTAAAATTTTTTTTGAAACTCTGTGTGTGTAATGGGAACCTAAAAATTTCTATTTTCCAAAAAAAGAAAAAAATCTAGTGAAAAAAAATGTTTTGCAACATCCAAGGTTTTAGACTCCCGCACTAAAGCAGATTGCCAACTCGTACAGTGATGAAGACGAGAAAACTAAAGTTTTCACTTTTTTACCGCCGTGTCCATGGCAGCATCACGCAACAGACGTACAACCTACAGACGTACAACCTACAGACGTACAACCTACAGACGTGCAACCTACAGACGTGCAACCTACAGACGTGCAACCTACAGACGTGCAACCTACAGACGTGCAACCTACAGACGTGCAACCTACAGACGTGCAACCTACAGACGTGCAACCTACAGACGTGCAACCTACAGACGTGCAACCTACAGACGTGCAACCTACAGACGTGCAACCTACAGACGTGCAACCTACAGACGTGCAACCTACAGACGTGCAACCTACAGACGTGCAACCTACAGACGTGCAACCTACAGACGTGCAACCTACAGACGTGCAACCTACAGACGTGCAACCTACAGACGTGCAACCTACAGACGTGCAACCTACAGACGTGCAACCTACAGACGTGCAACCTACAGACGTGCAACCTACAGACGTGCAACCTACAGACGTGCAACCTACAGACGTGCAACCTACAGACGTGCAACCTACAGACGTGCAACCTACAGACGTGCAACCTACAGACGTGCAACCTACAGACGTGCAACCTACAGACGTGCAACCTACATACGTGCAACCTACAGACGTGCAACCTACAGACGTGCAACCTACAGACGTGCAACCTACAGACGTGCAACCTACAGACGTGCAACCTACAGACGTGCAACCTACAGACGTGCAACCTACAGACGTGCAACCTACAGACGTGCAACCTACAGACGTGCAACCTACAGACGTGCAACCTACAGACGTGCAACCTACAGACGTGCAACCTACAGACGTGCAACCTACAGACGTGCAACCTACAGACGTGCAACCTACAGACGTGCAACCTACAGACGTGCAACCTACAGACGTGCAACCTACAGACGTGCAACCTACAGACGTGCAACCTACAGACGTGCAACCTACAGACGTGCAACCTACAGACGTGCAACCTACAGACGTGCAACCTACAGACGTGCAACCTACAGACGTGCAACCTACAGACGTGCAACCTACAGACGTGCAACCTACAGACGTGCAACCTACAGACGTGCAACCTACAGACGTGCAACCTACAGACGTGCAACCTACAGACGTGCAACCTACAGACGTGCAACCTACAGACGTGCAACCTACAGACGTGCAACCTACAGACGTGCAACCTACAGACGTGCAACCTACAGACGTGCAACCTACATACGTGCAACCTACAGACGTGCAACCTACATACGTGCAACCTACATACGTGCAACCTACAGACGTACGAAACGTACGGACTAAGGTTTGACGAGGGGAATATTCCGTACGAGGAAATTCCGGCAGTACTGGAATCTGCCATAATTCCCTATCATCCTGTGCGTGTGTTTGAAAGACGCCAAGAATCGCCAATTCGTAATGCGTGCCCCATCGGAACGAACTTTGTAGAACTTTCCAAGCATTGCCGCTGCCCGCCGTTTCGACAGCTCGTCGAGACGTACGCCCATTGTACATTTAAAAATAATATTACGTGTGTAATGCCCTCAGAGACTCAGAAGAAACACGTGTAAAAAAAGTATTCCTTTTATTATGCAGAATAATAATAATATTGTAATGTGTGTGCATAAATAAATATGTTTAAAACAACTGGATATAAAATTAAAATCTATGTATCACGTAGGTTTAAAAAAAAAACTCTTTTCGTAAAAAAAATATATTTAGTATATCAGTTTGGTTATAATTAAAAGAAAAAAAGTTAATGAGATTCTAGCGGTCACTGTCATAACGTATGTACATTTTACGTGTACAAGCGTAATTATTTAAAAAATTTAGTATTTGGAAAAATTGTGTCTCTCGTACGGATGCGTTATGCTGCTTTCTATTAAGTAATCATTGCTTGAAAAACCCAAAAACAGAGTTAAAACCTCTTCACTACTCCTCACGGTATGGGATACGTATAGTTAGGATCTCATGCACTATTCCTAACCCAGGCATAGACGCTCATCATTAAAAACATTTCCTCCCAAGTTTAAAATCAGTACATTTGGAAATTTAGGCAACGGGGAAAAAATTACCCATATGGTTGCTGCACGTGCGGCGATTTTTCTATCACCCATTGTCAGCATATAAAACTCTTTATACGCATAAATAATATAGATATAGTAAGTTTTGCAGGAAAAAATTGTATAAAGTATGGAGACGCTAGCGTAAAGTAAATCAATTACAAGTACAAATTCATATACAGTTACCTTCGGCAAACAAATGTCTGTATTTTCATACATTCGTGTGCGCTCTCTCCATTAAAAGGTATATACTTTATCCGGGGTAAAAAACACCCTCCCTCCCTCCCTCTGTGTCCAAACACACTGCTAGGTGACTTAAGCCGAATGAAAAGTGACATGTGAACATGTGTATGTATACGTGTGCAGACTCTAATCTAGCAGGTGCCAATAGTATTAACTCTCCATGACTTGCGCGAACTAAAACATAGTTTTATTCCCGAGATGCTAGTCCATCGTACAGATTTATACCACAAAACGAATTCCAGCAAAGACACGCGCATACAGCTCTCATTCACAACCCTTAAGCCTCGTCGAGACATATAATAAGGAAAGACTTCACAAGTGCGAAACAGTTAGAGCATATTGCAGCCAGTGCATTACGGAGACCGTGAAATTTTGAATTTTATGTAAATCCCTTTCCTATGGAGAAAACTAATTCTGTGTACAATTTTTTTTTCTAAATAAATTCCGGCTTGAATAAACAGTTTTTTTTCGTATAAAAATAAAATGCGAAATTTTTTATTTATTTTGGTGAAACCAAAAATAATTTGTGATGCTGTGAAACTAAGAAATAAGGGGAAAAACTATCATTCTTCACTTGCTCATACGTCACACACACACACACACACACACACACACACACACACACACACACACACACACACACATCGAAATATCCCAATTGCAGGCCAGACTGATAGACGCATTACAAAATATTAAGACAAAAGCATCCTTAAAGAAGTGGTCACGAGGCCCATTAGAGAAGTAAACGAGAGGCAGGTGCAGTCGTCATCTGAGCTCGCGCACACGGCCAGCCGCAATGCACCAGGTGTTGCATTGGACTTTGCCCTAGCGCACTGACCGTCGGAGGGAAGCTTGTCGCTCCAGCAGCTTGTTTTATTTCTCACAAGCTAACTGTAATTCATAGGATAATAAACGCAGATATTTGCACGCACAAGTCAACGCCAGGGAAGTCCCATGTTCAAGGGGACCCCGGTTCGATAGCTAGACTCGTTCGGCCAGAATTTGTACTTTAAAAATTACTCCAGGTGAATGCCGGGATGGTTTCTTGGTAGAGTCCTTACTTTTTCCCCTCTTGTCCTAGTAACTTGCTCAGTCTCAAAATTGTAAAAAATGTACTTTTGTTGTTATTTTAGGTTGCACACCATCTAGATAATATAAAACTCACCCTACTATTTTACGATAATCTAATACAGTCACGAATAAAAAATGTGTGTGTGTTTATTATAAGAGGAAGGTGGTTGTGCCATTTTCTCTCGCATCGAATCCACAGAATTGGGCTTTAGTAATCACGAGCCATCCACGTTTAGAGGACGAAAAACATAAAAAATAGTGCAAAGCGTAATGTAGACAAATGTGTACGTAATAACTTTCAAAAATCACTATACTGAGCAGAGATTTATTTGGCATCAGCAATTTCTTGCATATTTCAGGCATACAGAGAAACGATTTTGTATTTTACAGATATTTAAAGCTACCATTTCGCACACGATGCGTTGTTGGCCAGTCTGATAACTCTAGGGATATATACCAAAACGGGTTTTTGTTATTGTTCTCTTCGTAATCCAACGAACGAATCCTTTCATCCGCTGATGCATATGCTTAGAAATATTTCTACCCCCACGTACACAGTGGTCCATTAATGTTAAACCGTTTGGGAGGAAAAACTCTAACTGCATATTCGACCCGCTCAAATCTGAAAATGAGTGGAAAACTCATTTCTAGAATAAAATATTCAACCCTTGTTGCGACGGGAAAACCTAAGATATTTTTCACCGATATATATANATATATATATATATTAGGGGAAAAGAACTGCCCAGTAACGAACTAAATAAAATACACTTAATGCCCCGAAAATTGCTACATAATTATATTTCCGAATCGAAGCTATATTTGGAGGTGAAAAAAAAACCTTAGTGTTTTAAGTTGTATTATCTTGAACCTTCAAATAAAGCGTATATGTTCACACGCCCAAAAACCTGACCATTGGAAAAAAAAAAAAAAAAAAAAAACGTCCAATCTCCTAAATTTAATTTTTTTTTTTAATTACAGCGTACGCGTCATAATATCAGAGCTAAATACCGATTCTAAAATAGTCCCCTGTTCATAATAACCCGCAGAAATACATACGCATGTTGGCAATATTTCAGCCCAGGCATGCCAGTGTATTACATACGATACATTTTCGAAAGGCAAGAACCGAGAGCTAAATCGCCCATTATCGGTGTTCATTTTTGCGACAAACTTTGTGCACCTCCATCATGCCCAGAAAGAGTTCTGATGCTGACTAGCATACTTCGCTATATCAGCCCTCCCTTAAATTCACCGCTGTGCTGTTACAAAAACCTCTAACCGTTATTGAAAATTGTTTTTTTTTTCCTTGTGATAACTATCTAAAATGTCTGGTGGCAGGGCGTTGCGAAGTACATGCTGATTGATGCGTAGTACAAAGTGTAAAATTATATACCTGTTTATTTGGCTCTGAAAAAAAGGGTGGTAGCAACGTAATCTACCGTACAAGTGAAATCTTTCAAAGGGAAATCTATTAAATATTTTTTTTTTTTTTTTTCAGAAAAAAAAAACAGATTGCTTTTTAGTTCTCGTAAACTGTTCTGCTGATGCTGAACGCATACACTAGTGAATCTCGCAGTTTGTATAGAGTTTTGACAAGGATTTATGAGACTATATTTAATGTGAAATTTTATTTTTCAATGACATTTTTCGTCGTCACAAGGTTATTTTCCTGTTAAAAAAATAATTGGATTTTACCTAGTGCTATTAATTCTTAAAAACTGTAAAATATGTTTACTGAATTTAAAGTATGTTGCGCAATTTTACAGTGTGGCAACAAATACTTCGATTAACTCGCAAAACAAACTGAAAAATAACTTAGTTATACGGTAAGTAATTTTATATTATGGCTGAAGCTAAATTAAAAGTTTTTAAAATAGAGAGTTTGGTTTCGGCTTAAACTTTTCATGCTGCTCAAGTAGCGCCAAGAAACTTCTATGAAGTGCGAAGTGTAGGTTTATTTAGTCAATTTTTAATTTCAAAATGTTCCGAGTGAGTGAATAAAAAGATTTATGCGGCTCTTAACGTAAAGGTCTTGATGGGCGACAAAATAGTCAGAACTTAAAAATTTAATTGCAGGCAAGTCTTGTGTTAACGAGGGAACACTGAATCTGAAACAATTACGAAACCAAATAATAAAAGCCTAAAAGTGCCGCCAAATATTAAAAAAAAAAAGATAATTTAATTAATTTGCGTGTTAAATTAATTTACTTTAGTTTTAGTGACCACATCTTAATTCAATTGAAAAATAAAAAGTAGGCCTATTGGAAAACTTGCCTGCTACTATTTGTATCTATCGGGTGGAATTATTTGGGGTAGTTAAAATCATGTGTTGTGCTCTGAAAGCTGTATTCAAGTACATATCGTCAGTAATAAACTGCGCGGAAATCCACCTGTATTGAGGGCATGATCACGATAACTGCAAGGATTTCTTGAAACGTTTTTAATTGGATTTTTCCCATATTGCAGACTCCATTAGATATGTTTATCTGATAGTTCAAACTTGGATGGTGTGGGTATGAACATATCTTCCTGCCCGGCTAGTCGGCTTACGAAGTGACTATTCTATGCGACTGCCACATAGCGGCAGAAAGCGTAACTAAGAGTTCATATTGTTACAAGGGGCACCTTTATTTTAGTGGCCTTCACCTGGCCTCCTTGGGCGCGAGCTGATATCACCGATAACCAGAGAAGAGCGCGCAGTTACAAAGAGTCTCACGAACGCGTGCCGCGATAAGCGTATCGGGACCCGTGCTGCCTCCCGTCCTTGGGGGACTGAATTACGTAGGTTATCGTTGCAAGAATGTTCTGGTCATAACCCTAGTCTTCTGTAGCTAGACTCTGGGTTGTGAGGAACCTTCTGGATCGGCCGTGTGCGTGAGCTGCGATGAGCCATCAGAACGACGAGCGACGACGTAGTGACCAGCTAGTAGGGTCCTCGGTAGAGTGAGTGTGACTGGATGCGTGACAAACATTTGCAGGTATCTCAATAGACAGTTTGATTGTATATGTGTAAATAATAGGCGTTGGTTATGTAACTGTAGCAGGTATAAAGACTATGATAAGGACTTTAATTAGAATTGAGGTTGGCATTCAATATTGCGCTCACTAAGATTAAGTGTCAATAGTAGAAATTCGTAAATTTAACGCTTTCATTTTCAACAAGATTTCCATCCCTTTCAAACTCGGATTCGCTGTAGGCGACTTGTACCAATGTTTTTCACAACCTTAATATATCACATTACGCGACATTTATTCGCCGCAGATCGTAGTTATCCGCCGCATTTCTTGAGAAATGAAATGTTAGCGAGTGGGATAAAGAAAAAGGCGCAAATGCTGGGCTGGCAGATATTCAACTGGGAATGCACCTTCGTTGAGGGTAGGTCAGTGACGTTCTCCTCGATCTCCACAAACGGAAGGTCGCGGTCAGGGAAATTCTTGCTTTCTGGAACTAACAAACGGAAGCTGCGTTTCGTTGTGCAAGTCAGATATGATGCGGGAAACAGTGGCGTGCTCACAGGAGGGGACACGCTTGTTAAGTCCTTCAACGGAAGTCAAAGACTTATTTTTAATTGTAAAAATATGCAGTCTTTTAAGTTGTCTGGATGTGAGAATAGGCTCGGTCCTTGTTAACATTTAGTGTCCTCAATGTCTATCTTCGTGTCTCCCAAATTTTCTTTATAGTTTTATTTTAATAAAGAGATATGAATCGCTCAACTGAAGCGGTGCCCATAAAACAGAACCATATTTCTTTAACGAAAGATTGAATAAGTTCTCTCAGCTGTCTTGTCCTTCATTTTTTGCCATTTGCATGACAAAATCTTATCTACGTGCAAAGATGGCCAATATTTAAGAACGGGAATTTTTGCAAGATTCAAGAAAAAGTTTGACAATATTTTTAAAATTCATTCATTAGTATGTGTTATATTTTAAGTTTTCTAGACTTTGATTTCTAGCATTTACAGTGTCTTTCGAAAACATTACACAATACACACGCATGGACATCCGCTTCAATCAACTAAGAGCAGAAAAAAAATCAAGGTTAGTGAGAGGATTATAAACAATAGCATATTTAAATTGTGGTGGCGGTATCACTACTGGTGGGTGTGGAAGTTAATTAATCTCAGAAAAAGGACGAGAACGGCAGAATGTCACGGGCAGACCATGCAAGGATAATATTTTCTGTCCTTGTAGAAAAATACAGTATATAAAATCTTAAACGCCATATAAATGTGTGTGTGTAAATCTTCCGGAGATATTTGTTAATCTTAAAATATTTGTTAAGTGTTTGATTTTGTAGGCCCGCCATTTTGACAGACTTAGTGTAATAAATGCAAAATAATCTGCTGAACTTGTACATTCCGGAATCTTGGAAATATTTCCTACGAACATCACATTTTGCTGTGATGTAATAGAAATGTTGGGTTTGGCGACGGAACCTTCCGATGTGGTAACCCGGCGCTGAAAAATCTTCCAAATGATGCCGGATGCTGGGCGCGTGCAACCTCCGGTTCGGCAAGTCCACGACAGCGTGACGTGTAGCCAGAATGGCCGCCCAAGATCCTGCACGTAATATAAAATTTTAAGTTTCCATCACAGTAGTTTGTACAATACGCAAGATTATAGGTATTCTAATACAGTTATATATATCGTGTCACGAAACCATAAAAACGCCCTCAAAATAAAGAAGAAAATGTTGGCTGTTTCGTGACGCGATATCGATAACTATTGTTCTGAAATACCTATAATCATCTGAAAGATAATGTAAGCGTAAAAAATATAAATTAAAAAAAAATATTTTTTCGATAAAATATTTTAACACGATTTCACGTCAGCTGAAGTGTTCTTGGAAGTCGCAGGTTTGGTATGTCGAAAATTTGGTTCACCCGTGGAAAGGGTTTCACTTATAGTTTTTTTTTTCTTTAAAACATCTCTGAAATGTTAAATTTGAAATCCCGCCCAACCGCATCAAATTTGCAAAAAAATAATCTTTGACATTGAAGAACAATAATTTTGAGCTGTATCCTAACGACGAGACGGCCTCATTGTAATGGACGCCAAACCACGCGCCTACCTCTTGCTACTGAAAAAGAACTATTTGCGAGCGGCTCTATAACCACAATAGTTTCGCCCCCTGCAATCTATTTGAAGGCGAAAATTAGAGAGTGTAATAGGGGTTTACGTGCTCAGCTACACCGAATACCTGTTTATATAGGCTATTCACGCTAAAGAGAGCACCTTTTGAAGCCCTCGCATTTGGAATAATAAACAATAAATATATTTTATTGCAGCCTTAGACGCAAACTTTAGAGCCCAGGGGAATATATATATATATATATATATATANATACTGTGTTCATTACTTCCATGGCAATATTTATTTTAAAAAGTGGCGGATGGATAAAATATGACTGATAGGAAAAAAGTAACCAGGGCCTCAAAAGTGCTTACTTCACCGTGAACAGTCTCTAGCTTTGAGTACCTTTTTAACTCTGTCCAAAGTTCGGCACGTCTCCGGCAACAATTTTGATTCTGTGTGGCGTCACCAAACGAAGCATTTCTACTCCAGACCTCGTGCGGTTGACCGGAGAGATTGCCTGAAAGCAGAAAGACGTAGTCTGCAGGTTGCGAATAAATGTTTGCCGAGATGAGGAAACTTTCTTTTAGTGAACTCAAAGACTTTGTAGATCCGCGTTTTCCGGCACAGTGACTGATACCTTGTGGCAGAAATATGAACCAAACTTATAGGTAATTAACAAACTTAATTGTTATAAATCTCTAACCTGGGCCTGGTGTGAAATTGACATCGAGGACGACACACAATTTTGCGCTACGCCGAAAACCTGGTGTTTGATAGCCTGTATATCTAGGTAATCTGGGGCCTAGTGTGATTACCAGTACTTTCTTCTGAAGTAGGCAGCAAGCTTCGCTGTTATAATTTACATGTGTGAACGATTAATACTCTTCGGGGAGGGAAATCGCTTTCCGTGGCAGGTAAATATTTTTTTTTCCTAAATGAGCCAGCGGGAAAAATTTATAATAGAAATTTCCTGGTATTCTCCCCCTCCCCCCATTTATGGGGCAGCGGTGGTGAATTGGTTAGGCTACCCACCCCCCAGCTAGGCGAACTGGGTTCGATTCCCGGTGGGGTCATACCCAGATTCTCGCATGTGGGAATCGTGCCGGACGATGCCGCTGCTAGTCGGGGGGTTTTCTCGGGGATCCCCAGTTTCCCCCGCCCTTGCATTCCGGCACTGCGCTATTCTCGCCTCACTTCGCCCTCATCGGCCCTTAAGACCAAGGATGATGAGAGCCGCCCAAATCTCTTAACTCAGTCACTCGCCCAACCGATTCGCACACTGGTAGTCTGTAAACCAGTCCGCGTGTTGCGTGGCGCACGGAACTACTCCAGTGCCGCACAGTGCGCATAGCTGACGTAACGGGATAGCGCCGTCGGTCTCAGTTGATTGCAGTCACCTCCGCCACGCCGGAACACTTACAGGCCCACGTGAGTGGTTGCAGACACGTCCGTGTCAGACATGTGTTTCCGATAAGCGCGGGCGTGACGCACTCGGAAAGGCTGGCTGGCTCTCTGTGTGCCACGAGCGTTGCCGGGTCGTCTCGTCTTTCATAACACGCAAGCAGATGATTGCTTGGCCCGGCCAATTGCGCAACACTTTCCTTTTGGCCGGGTCACGCCCCATTTCCCTCGTGACGTCTCCCGCGCCGAGACCGCGGGAGAGTGTCGCCTCTACGCCCCACTGAGTCGTGTCGAAGTCCAGGCCGGTACGAGCATACAGTGCGAGGTCTTGTTCTAATTCGTTTAGAGTTTCGTAATTTGCATTTACCATTTTGTAAGGTTTAGTCTGAACACCACGACATTCAACTGTCTAGCACGCCATGCTCCTATTATTTTGATATCATTATTCCAAAATTGAAAGTACACGAAGTCTTAAAATAAACAGTAATTATTCCCAAAAGTGTTTCGAGGGCCCTTTTAAAATTAATTAAATGAAACCAATATGATGTGAAATTGTTACTTAACAAACATGTTTGTCATTATAAAATACCTATTTCAAAAATATTTGAGCAACTTGCTTTGTGAAATAAATATGGAGTACAAGACACACTTATTTATTCCAATAACCTCATCAATATGTGTGTTTAAAAGTTTCAAGCAGGCAAAACTAACATGGTGGCTTGGTAATTTGTATTTTATATTTTGTAATTTGTCAGCTTCAAAGCTGAAAAATCGCAAAAATCAAAAATACGTCATAGATTTTGTAGACACAACGGGTCAGGTGACAATTTTGTCAACAAAAAGTGCCAATTGGAACACGGCCTGAGTGAAGAGATTTGGACGGCTCTTAACATCGAGGTCTTGAGAGCCGATGAGGATGAAGTGAGGTGAGTAGGGAGCAGCGCCGGAATGCAAGGGAGGGGGAAACTTGAATTTCCCGAGAAAACCCCTCCGACCATCAGCATCGCGTCCACATGCGAAAATCCGGGTGCGACCCCGCCGGGAATCGAACACTGTTCGCCTTGATGGGGGGCGAGTAGTCTAACCACTGCACCACCGCGGCTCCGCGTACAGTGTGAATATGGGTTAGTGCATATTCCAGCTGCGCAATGAAAAATTCCGCTGTTCCAACCGTAATGTGAATATGGGATAGTGATCGTGCTAGCTGCGCAAAACCAGTCTGTCTCCCAAAATGTTCTGCCAATACGACTGTTATTAACGATGTGGATAGGATTTGAGGTTAGAAAAACGATTAGTAAAAAAGTGCTTTGTGATATTTCTATGCTTCCTCTAATCAATTTTTAATGCAATTTGATTAAATTCAAATTTTGTAGTATTTTATTAATACAAAATAGCTTTAAAAAAAATATGATATAAACAAACAAGTTTATTACCGTTAATTTTGAATTTTGACAGCAGTAATGGTGTGGGGTAGGTCAATGTTTGGTTCATGCGCATAACATTTGAATTTTCAACAGACCCACCTTCATTTGTGAATAAAATACGTCGATCAACTTGAATGCATTCCATTTGCATTAAAATTAGGTTAGACGAAGTGTACAGCCATCTCAAAGCACTTAATTGCGTAAATAGTTTTCCAACCTCATTCGGCTCTCATGACCTCGTAAAGAGCCGTCCAAATCTCTCAACTCCAACCCCAAATCCTGCCCACGTTGTTTTAGATAGGACAAACTGCAGAAAAGCAGAAGCCGCAGCTTGCATGTACACTCTACTCCATTTTCCCTTCCCCTCGTTACGGACGATACCGCTGGTTGTTGGGTTTTCTCTGGGATCTCAAAGTTTCCCATGCCCTTGCATTCCGACGCTGCTCTTATAGGTGTATTCGTTTCTCTCCACCCCCCTCGGTCATCAAGACACCTAAGAGACACCCAAACCACTCCACTCAATTTTCTCTTATATTCTCTCAACACTGTTGAATTGTCAAATTAGTCGTACAGTCTGAACCACGTGGCTTAAACTCTTGATAAGTACCGCTGTTTTCATAAATGAATCTTGCGAAAAGTTATTCCACTTCCTCTNCCGCTGTTTTCATAAATGAATCTTGCGAAAAGTTATTCCACTTCCTCTAATAACAAATTTAGCGTAACGAAGATACTAAGTTCTCTGATTTTTTATGAATACTACTCGGCGTTAGGAAAACTAAAAAGAAACGTGGCCTCAGGAATTGACGTGATTTTATCGCGAGAGTGTGTTGTCATGCGTAGGGTGCACAGTGCCCATAATTATTTTTTAACGTTAAAATGGCTATACCATTATTTTTATGGCAGCTATCATAGCAACGATAATTCCCTACTCGATTTGACCAATTCATTCGTCCCTATATTTTTTTTGTCCGCTGCATTTCATGTATGTGTGTGTACACATTTGCTAGAAGTGAACTATTGTTTCGAGGAATTAAAACTTGCCACTTCTGTTATTACAATACACACTCTAGCTGAACCCAAAATTCGTGTCAGAATTTTTTGCGAAATGAAATTACAATTCTCACGACGGTTATATTTGATGATTTGTATTTTTATAGAGTCCTCGACATTGTCACACATCTTCAATCTAGAAGAAAACAATCTTGAACAGTAAGTCAAGTGCCTGCGAGTGGTCAATAAATCATTACGCTTGAGGTTGCTTGGAGGCACGTAAACACCACATACCTCCGTATTTTACTATATTCAGTCAAGTTATGGAAGAAAAATATTGCCATTTTCCTTTCCAGAGTCCACGCTAGATCAACGCGAACATTTGCTGCGCTTTACAACGGAGATAATAAATGTAAAAGGGGGAACTGGGAAATTATAATTCACTTTAGCGTAGTGGTGGTGCGTACACCTCGTGACTCGTGTAGGGCTGTTAAAATAAGTTATCAGCCGTAGTAAAGTGTTGTGTTCCCGGCCTCTGGAAGATACTGTTAAGTTATCAGCGCCGTTCATCTCGCACAGCTCGGTTCGAGTTCCATGTTATACATACTGTGCATGCTGCCAAACGCGTGATTTTGCTGTTCACCTAGTACCAAGCTAGTCACAAAGATTTTGGAACGAAGAGCAACGGGCGTTTAGTTCATTCAGTGCGTATTACTGTTACAAGACGCCAGGGTCGTATCAGAGTTCGTAAGGGGTTGAGGTATTAATAAAAATAAATACTAAATTTTATTCTTAATTTATTCGCATAGCTATTATTTACACTATACTAACTTATCTACGCTATTAGTCTTGTTATTCTCAGTGAAAGCGATATTCAAAGTCCATCTCAATTCTAATTAAAGTCCTTATCACAGTCTATATTAGTCATTTAATTCACACTCATTATTTACACACATTCAATCTGTCCTATAGTCATAATTCCAAAGGTCTTATACTCGCGCATCAAGTTGAGTAGTCCCGCCCGCCAGTCTCTCACTCTTCACTGTACCGATGCTCGCAGTCCGCAGACTTCACTCCCGCTGGCCACACTCGGTGCCACTCGTCGCTTCGCTGTCTTCGCCACCTCGCACTTCNACTGTACCGATGCTCGCAGTCCGCAGACTTCACTCCCGCTGGCCACACTCGGTGCCACTCGTCGCTTCGCTGTCTTCACACACCTCGCGCTTAAGGTATCCAACGAATAAACAAACGACTTGCGAGACGATACTCGACACTCTGAATTTTAAATGTCATCGAATTACCTACCTACTTTTAGTTCACAAATATTATTATGTCAAGTGTCGTAAGCGCGGCCCGCGGCTGTATTAGTTTTTCTTAATATGGCCCCCTAAATAAAAGTCTAAGTACCACTGCTCTAGACGGTCGGCTCGGAGTTCCGTCGCGGTTTAAGAAGTCTCGCTGAGGCCAGGGCGATGACCAGAACATTCAATTCACAACCATCCCAGAATAATAATAATAATAATGGCGTGTGGGGAGTGCACCTAGGGCAAGGCAACACCCTCCGAGTGACGGTCTTTCCAGCTGGGACCCGTAGGTGACAGTCATCCCCGGGCATGACAGAAATGAGACCCTAGAATGGAGCGGCGCTGGAATGCAAGGGCGGGGGAAACGGGAGTACCCCGAGAAAACCCGCCGGCAAGCGGCATCGTCCAGCACAATTCCCACATGCGAAAATCTGGTAGTGAACCCTCCGGGAATCGAACCCGGATCGCTGTGGTGGGAGGCGAGCGCCCTGGCCACTACGCCACCGCTGCCCCACCACCCCAGATATTCAATCCTCTCGGTGACGGGAGCGCGCGCGATTCCCGGTAGCGGCACGCCTTTGTAAATCTCCTCGCACTCGGCGGGTTACCGTTAAATGCCCTTGACACAGTCTTTCGCACGCTCTAGCGAGACGACGCAAGGGAAGCGATGCCAAGCAGCAACACGTAACATTATTGTTAGTTACAAAGGCCTGCAATTATATGAGCGTTTTAATATTTAATTTGGCAAACTATTAGGCCTATCTATTTGCTACGTAATCAGGCATCTACGCCAACTGTCTAGCTGAGACAAATGCACGTCAGTCAGTTACCACTCATGACCAACCTAAAATTATTTTCGGTTGGTGACAATAGTGAAGTTAAAAACCAGTGTACACTATCAGGTTTGCTTGAAAGTTGGTGGGCATGCCTGCAAGCTATTAAAATTGCTCAGATATTGAGTTTGCTAGATTGCATTAACGTATACCTCGAGCGTATGGAAACATTTTTGTTCAAAATGTGTTACTTTGAAAAACGCCGCCGTGAGTTTTTAACAAAAATAACTAAGTATTCAATTAGTTTTCTTTCAAAATTGGGCATTTCGTAGGTTTTTATATCTGGTGATGTTTGGACAGTTTTCTTATTTAACACGTCTGTAAACTCGCGCCAAGGTTTATTACTAATCGTCCGAATTCGCTATGCAAAATTATATTGTATATTTAAAGAAAAATGTGCAAGGCATTTTACTTGTCACTATTATCAATTCCCAACTTAAAATACGCCTGTTAGTGAAAGAACTAGAGCACACTAACTGAATCGAGCGAGCATGTGATCCAGTACTTTGAAAGCACAGCTTAGTTATGTAGATAGCGTAAACTAGCACCATTAGTAAATTTAGGCATTGCAATTAGCGTAATGATTAGTTAATGTTTCTATACCGAAGGAAACTGAAATTTAGACAAATTTACGCACAAATGTTTTTTCATCATTTCTTAAACATTAGACAAAAAACATTATCACCTAGTTTTGAAACGGGCACTTACAAGACTAGGAAGCAGAGCTGCTACTAAAAGTTCGTTGCAAACTTATTTTGGGCAATCACCTCAGTGTTCTCGTGCGGTCAAGGACAGGGCATTTTTATCAATGGTTTTCAAGAGTGCTCAGCTTACCGGGAGTGCGTTGCACCACACTGGTGTCATATTCACTTGATAACAGCGCAATCACGGCTTTGTAGCTTCCAGGCCTCGCATCAAATTTAATTTACTTGGAGAGGTATTGTGTTCGCTCGTGAATTGCCTTACGCTAGATAACTAGTTTCTGGTATCCTCTTGCTGTGGCACTGCTCAGTCCTCGGATTACACTACCCCTCTTAATTCCTCATACCAACTTCGGAGTCAAGTTTGTCTTCCAGGCTCTGGCATGACGAAAAAATAAATCCACTCGTTGTTGCCTTATTTGAGGCAGGGTTAGCATGGATGAGAGTACTGACGCTCAGTGTAGCCAACTATCCTACCTGAACGACACAAGCTGTCTTTACCGGGCAGCCAAGAGTGATTGGGAGGCGAGACAAGTTGTGTGCGCTTGTGTGTGTACAGAAGACGAACTGAAGTGATAAGGGAAACTGGAATACCCCGAGAAAACCCACCAACCGCTGGCAGTGATCGCCACTAAAATAATTGGTGTCCAACCACTTGAGCTGCTTGCAATGTGAATATCTGTTTAACAAGGTGCTGTTTCGCACTGGACACTGCAAATCGCAGCGTCGCAAAGCCTTGTCCACATTTCTTTCATTGANTTGAGCTGCTTGCAATGTGAATATCTGTTTAACAAGGTGCTGTTTCGCACTGGACACTGCAAATCGCAGCGTCGCAATTTCTTTCATTGAAAAAAAAATTAATTTGTACACTTAAGTTTTCTTTAAATGTTTATTAAGGGTTTGCAAATATAAGCCAAAGTTTTCATTTGTTAATATTTTATAACACAGACAATCCATTCAATCACGAGTGGAACCAACATAGGCGCACGATATGATTTCAGGCGATTCAATAGAGGTTATGGAGGATCAGTCCTTAACACTTCCTGAAGTACTCTCAGAAGAAAAGTTTCTATTGCTTGTGGCTCATGCACGTCATAATTATTTATCTCCTATTTAGGTACAAAATCTGGACGTAAATGGCAAAGTTAAAGGGGAGATATTTTAATAAACGTAGTGGAATCGGGTTCTTACAGAAAATCGTACAGGAATAGATATTTGTTACCAGGTGTTTATTATTGTGTAACTAGCAGTTATTTATTTAGTGACCTGTGAAACTGTGTTCATCCACAGATTTGTGAGGTAGACTGACATGGGAAATGTATAACCTGTTCACATAATCAACGCGTTATACGACGGTAAAAAGGCATGAATTGACAACAGTAACATTAGTCCTGCACCACGAGAAAATTTGGCCTTGCTTTAAGCGTCTCTATTGTATTCGATAAGCAGTAATTCATCACGTGTTACTGGACTGCGGTTCTCATTTCTCGGAAACTGTTTCCAGTTCATTCCAGACGAAAACTGGTCACTTTTACTCAATGCGCTGATGAAGCTACTTAATATATAGGTTATTTTTCCCCATTTACTAAGCGAAACGTAATGTGCTGTCTTATATAGCTAGACAGCAAATAAGACCTCACTATTATATATATAGTTTTTTTTTACAAACGCTTAGGGCGATGACACATCCTTTCCGTTAATCATGCAAGACACCTTCGTATTTTTAATTAGAAGAGCATGGAACCGCAGGAGATAATACGGACAGTTAAGATCGCAGCAAAAATGTGTTTTAATTAAGCAGATAACTAATGTTAAAGAATCCAGTTGCCATTAAATTACATATTTGAAAACAAAAATATAGTTAGAACACCACGATCATGAGCACCACGTCCACCAAACATGAGCACCACGTCCACCAAACACTAAGCAGCTATGGTTTACCACGACACGAATTTCTGCGCCAACACTAAAACCATTTTCGTCACGCAACGCTCTGTGGTGACTTCGTCATAATGCAGCCCGAAAGTATTTTACAGCATTTCGTATGTTACTGAATGTATTTTTATACACAGTGAAAAGATGCATCGTTTCAGTGCAAACCAGTCGTGGAACACAGGGACGGTGACGGAGTCTGTGGTGATGATTTGCGCTGGGGCAGGAGGACTGTTACAGCAACAGTGCGCAATCCCACGCGCGTGCTGGGAGCGATATCGCTGGCTGGCGCGGCAGATAGCGCCGCCCTCCTTGTCCAATCACCCTCGCCACTCTGCCCCCGTAATTGCATCTCGCCTTCTCGCCATCTTCCAGCGGTGCGCGAGTGCGTGTCTGTGATGCACGACGCAGTCCTTTGTTCGATCCCGGACTGATATCGGATCTCAGTTTTGTACTTTTTGACGGACTGTATCCATTGCCGAAAATGAGCCGAAGCAGCAAATGAAACCAGAAGACAAAACAAATCTCAGAAAATGAGTGACAAAGAAACTAGCAAACAAAGTACCGCCTTGGAGTTAACGAGCTAAAAATAAACTGGACGAGTAAAATTGATTTTTTTTNAGAAACTAGCAAACAAAGTACCGCCTTGGAGTTAACGAGCTAAAAATAAACTGGACGAGTAAAATTGATTTTTTTTTGCTTTCATTGTTGCTTTCATTTGTTTTTATATTTGGTTAGTTTTTTTTTTGTTTGTTTTTCGTCCTGTTATTGGCAATGGACAAAGTGAATTTAAATAATTACAATATTTGTCTTGCAATACTGTGACGGAGTGTTACTCCATCACGGTGACGGGGGGAAGGGATAAGCCACAATACCATTGACGAAGGCCTGTGTTACCACGATCCATTANTCACGGTGACGGGGGGAAGGGATAAGCCACAATACCATTGACGAAGGCCTGTGTTACCACGATCCATTATCGTGCTGTTCGTTACTATTACCACAGTTCAACGAATGGTTTTTTGTGTAGAGGCCAAAGGCAAGTGATGCACGAGCATATAGGTTGTCACCCTAGCGCTCCCGGTCACGCATTTTTTTTTTTNGTAGAGGCCAAAGGCAAGTGATGCACGAGCATATAGGTTGTCACCCTAGCGCTCCCGGTCACGCATTTTTTTTTTTTAGATTAATTTTGTTTATTAACAAAAAATAGATACAAAACAAAACAATGAACAGTACGAGGAGGACNTTTTTTTTTTTAGATTAATTTTGTTTATTAACAAAAAATAGATACAAAACAAAACAATGAACAGTACGAGGAGGACCAACATGCCAGCCAGTAGCGTCTTGTCCAGTGAACAAGGTCGTCATAGAAACTAATCCAGGAATAATTCTGAAACATAAAAATATGAGGGGGAAAATAAACACAACTCCTAAATGACGGCATGTAAAAGTAATCATAAAAAGTATCTAGAAACAAAGCCTCGAATATAATAAAACTATTTGACAACATAATGACATATATATGCAAAATACTGTGCCTTCCTGTAGACATTTTTAAAGGGGGCTGCCTACCTGGCACTTGAACTGCGTTGTTAAGTGTTTGAAATGCACGTTTTCTCATGGATCTATGAAACGTGCGTCCAGTATGCTCATCTAGGAAATGAACACACGTCAGACGAGGCCTGTCGAGTGCTCCCAAGACGTCACGGACATTAGAAACACCATTTGAGTACTACAGCATAGCTACACAAGAAGTTACTGATATAGCTGACCTTACTTTCCTCTACGTATATGCAGATAATTTTTAATCAAGTTCTTAAAAGCTTTGATGGTAAATAGGCCTTTACGTCACGTTGACAACAACATAATTAGATATGGAACCAGAAACATGCAGCAATAGTGAGACAATTACAAATATACACGAGCCTAACCCGGGACGCGAACCCAGAAACCTCGTATTGTAAGCTGGCGTGCAACTAAGTGTATTGCATAGGTAGTAATCGGAGTATCAACTTCGGATGTAAACAGCCTAAAGTTTTGGCAAAGTGTTTAGTAACCCGAAATATTTGTAGGGCTATTTTGAAAATATTTTACTACTTCCTTAAGCCATATAAATTTAGATAGACTAAAGAAGTATAACGTGTCAGCTGAATTTGGTGGGAATCTGATACCTTACCGATATATCAAATTAAAACTTAGTTTTTCATGTGGTACTATCTTCCAAAATGGCTTATAAAATATTCTTTGTACGTACATTTAATGGTNTTAAAACTTAGTTTTTCATGTGGTACTATCTTCCAAAATGGCTTATAAAATATTCTTTGTACGTACATTTAATGGTTTTAATAGACACTGCCAACATACAGAGTTAAGTTGAAATTTGTTATGGTTTCGTAGATATAGTATACTAAGTTCAAATATTTTTACAGTTACAATTTTTAAAATAAGTGCCTCGCCCACTTAAACATGTAAATTTATATGGTCTACAGCAGTANTATTTTTACAGTTACAATTTTTAAAATAAGTGCCTCGCCCACTTAAACATGTAAATTTATATGGTCTACAGCAGTATCGCCTTTTTGTCAAATTTGGTAGAAATGTGTTATTTTCCGAGACATTGCTTTATTTTTTGATGTGTCAGTATCTTACAAAATGGCTGAAATGAGTGGCTATGTGTTGGCATATTTTATGCATGTAAAGCACTTTCATCATACAACGTTTGCTCGAATTTGGCTAAACGGTATGGTGGATATAGCAAATCTAAAACACGCTTATGTGGCCGCCATTTTGAAAATGTGTATTGCCAGTCTGAAATGTGTATATTTACGTAAGCTACTTTAATGTTACTTACATACCAAATTTCACGAGAATAAGTTTTTTCAGAGATATAACGTAAATAATAGAATTTTATGTAGTGCTATCTTCCAAAATGGCAGATCAATAATAATATACCTACCAAAATTAAATATTTACGTTTGAACTGTCAATATAAGAAATTTGGTTTGAACTGTTTAAATGGTTCCCGAGATAAGAAATGGTACCCTAAATATTGAAATGGCCACCATTTTGAAAATAATCACACAGCATGATACACATATTAAAGTCGGGTGTCTGAGAAAAAAATAGCCTACTTTCTTAGTACAAAGCGCTGTGCCCCAAAATATATGCGCCGTATACATACAAAACACTCGAGGGCCTTGCATTAAACCTTAATACGAACTTCCCACCAATAAAATTATTGTGTCAGCGCTTTAAGCAAGTACTCCCAGCACGAGAAAACTGAATTAGAGCACTTCGCGTAGCGGCGACGGCGCACTAGATGCGCGTGGCAGTGTCGTCCTTATCAACATCCCGCGCTCCTCTGCCTAAACATGAAAAACAGCTCCAGGTAGTCCGGCCCCTTAAGCGTGGTGGTGTAAAGGTCTATTCTATTCAGGTTAAGAACAAAAAGAGATTTCTTATGGGAGAGTTTGGCATAAGGAAAATTTCCGCCCCTAGGTGCACAGTGTCCTAAAATGTAACTATTAATAAAAATTTTAAGCTACGTGAATAAGAGATTTTACTTAGTTACGAAGAGATTTTATATTTGATTTATGATTATGACAAGTATCCTGGTTTTTTTNTGAATAAGAGATTTTACTTAGTTACGAAGAGATTTTATATTTGATTTATGATTATGACAAGTATCCTGGTTTTTTTAACCTAGAAAATAGAGAAAACCTGGTACATTGCCGACACTAGCGCTTACCCAGTGGTGAAAATTTTTGGNTTTTTTTAACCTAGAAAATAGAGAAAACCTGGTACATTGCCGACACTAGCGCTTACCCAGTGGTGAAAATTTTTGGTTGCCAAAAAACTTATAAAATTGATCTTCCCAGCCTGTAGTAGAAGTAGCCGCCTTAGTGGTGTGTTGTGGCCTTCGCGGTAACACGACCCCTTTCCCCCCGAAACTCGCACTTGAGCGGTACGTGCGTCGTCCGCGCGACAAAGCTTCGCCTGTAGTCCGCCGCCGCTAATTTCATTAGCGACTAAGACGACTCGCATTCTCGTATTTCCTTCCTTTCGCCCTTTCACTCGGCACCTCCAGCCTCTTCCCCCTTTAACAAGCTGGCGTTTGTTAGTTCGCAGGGGTGCGTGGGCCTTCGGGGAAGGTGGAAGGAGACAAGCGTGACTCGCAGTGGAATTTTCCACAAAGCCTTGCCGACGCGCTAATTCCCGAGCGGCGCTCGGCAAGTTTTCTGCGCTGGTTATTTTTTTGCCCGATTCCACAGGGAAATAATTGGGAAGGGGCGGAATGGAATGCCTTGAGCGTACGCGCGAAGTTGGGATGAGACCATAAACTGAAGACTGCGTTAGCCGATCTTCAGTCTTCTGCGCATGTACCCAACATTGACATGCGTTTGTTTACATCTTAATTTTCAAAAGGCAAGCCTTTTTTATATTAATAAATTACTATTACCAAATTAAAAATGTTAGAGCAGGTATACAAATATGTGAAAGCACTTGTTCACACAAACGATGGTCTTACCTCAAATCTTATTCGCGTCATTTGGGTCGTTTATTACAGTCGTATTGGCAGAAACGCAGAGAAATTTCGTAGCACGGAGATTGGTTACTTCGCACCTCGGGCGGACATACTTAATCCCGTTTATCCTTTAGATATGGAACACGTTACAAGATTTCGGAACTGTGACAAGCTGTGATAGTGACCGGAAATTCAAGGCAACGTTGAATAGGAAGTTAAATACGAATCTAACTTAAAAATTGTTAAGGATGTTCACAGTTAACTGAGCACTTCTGAAGATCAACCTTTGACAAATAAAAAAGGGGGGGGGGAGTAGTTCCAAGTCTCATCAAATTAAAAGTGCTAGGTAAACATTTCCGAATAGTAAAATTATTGTTTTAGCATTCCATTTTTTTAAAATACAATCAAGTGTAAAAATAATTAAATTTGCAAATACTAATTTTTCTAATAATTTTACAGTTTAACTTGACTGGCGCATGAATAGTGATCAGGCCCGTGGCAATGTTATATGTACACACTGCGGAAGGATACACAACGCGCATACTAGTAGATCTGAAACAGGGCTTTCAGAAGTGCTCACTTTACCATGAACAGTCTATAAAAGGAATAAGGAAACTTTAAATTTGTGTACAATATGGTTTTAGCTTTAAAACTTTCTCGCCTATTCTATACAATATTAGCGCTCACAAATTTCATAAACAGATGTATAATTCCGTAAATAAATTTTAATTGCAGAAACATCAAAATTTATAAAAAAAAAAAAAAAAAACCAAAACTATCTAAATGTACGCCTTGTAGTTAGTTTAATAATATTTATTTGGATTTTGCACTGTCACGAACACTCATAGCAGTTCCTGACCCAGGAGTATCGATCTGAAGCAGTGGCCTTGAACCTTTTTATTTTTACTCCACGGAATCAGCAAGGGAAGAAAATTGCTCCCTAAATATTAGCATCAGTTGAGCGTCAACATTCGCCAAGTCTATTTAAGTGAATAACTGTGAAACAATTTCTGGCAAAATAATTAAACTATGTTATCTCGAAGAGGCTGGAAACAATTAAGTTTACAGGAAGATTTTTAGTTTTTTTTTTTTTTTTTAGTTTTCTTTTCGCTTTCGGCATGTCGTTTACAATTGTACTGCTTTAGTGTGAGCATATCAAGAACCAGGAGTTAAGTCAGNTAATTAAAAAAAAAAAAAAAAAAAAAAGTGAGATTCTTTACCTGGCGTACAGGGGCTGCCTAGTGCGGAACGGACCGAGCGAAAGAACAGGGTTTAACATGTACACGTTTGTGTCTGATGCTTTTCACGGTATTGCTTTCAAACAAAAATACTGACCTTTGAAAAGAGGGACCCGTTCTACAAGAGCCAAGTAGGAGTAAATTAATAAGTTTGTGTATTTGTGAGTTTTTTTGAGTCTATAAATTTTAATTCACCAATAGTTTTAGGGCATTATAATTTTACGATTTAAATTTTTAATTTTTTAGCAATATGGCCTAGGCAAAGATGCACAGTGTTTTTTGTTTGGAAGCTATGTTGTGAAGTGTGGCTGAGACTCGCCTAAAATTATTTAAAGGCTGTTCACGATAGAGCGATCACTTTTGAAGTCGACCTTTGAAAAATACCACTGCTCCTACCTGCATATATTTTTTAACAGGTGCACTGAGTGACATGCGCCCAATAAAGTTGGTAACTACGGAGGGAAATAAGTTTTTTAAACAACTAGAAGTGTATGGTAAACATTTGTGCAAACTGACATTTATTTTGCTTTTTGTTTTTCATCCATCTAAGTATAAGAAAGAGTAAATATGTAAAATATTGAATTTTATAGTTTTACTTGACCCACGCATGAATGAAGTGATAAGACCCAAATTAACAATGTGCATACAATTAGATCTTAAGTAGGGCTTTCAAAAGTGCTCACTTTACCGTGAACAGCGAAATCATAGCTTCGGAGTGAGGTAATTTTACATCCTACGAAAGTAATACGGTATTTTGAAGGGAAACTACGGAAGAAGACGGCTTGAAGAACGATTCAATTGTCGCCGCGAGGTGTTTGGAGTGAGGAGGATCTTCTGAATATTCAACTTCAGACGCCGGCGCGTGTTTATTCGTCGCCTCATCTGCAACCTTTCACTGATTCTCGCTCTTTTCGCTGTCGCATTCGTTAGCTTTCACTTTTTTCGGCATCGTCTCTTTCCCCTCACTCGCTCTTTTTTTTTTTTACTTTTTTTTTTTTGCGCCTCATCCCTTCAACTCACACCGCCAACATTTTTTCTTTTATTCTTCCTGTAGCTGTGACTTTTTTTTCCAGTTTTTTTTTTGTGTTTTATTCCGTTGGAATTTTACGCCTCTCTACCTTGCTTCCCCTAGTGTACAGTTTCCCATTTGTGCGACACGCGGCCGCCTAGTTCGTAACTCTCGAATTTTGCCCGGAGAGAAAACCTGCGAGTGTTGGTTTGTCGTGCGTGCGTGCGTGCGTGCGTGCGTTGTTATTTCTAGTGTTCGCGAAGCCTCGCGCAGTGTTGCCGCAGGAAATGTGCGTTTTACTGTTACAGTAGAAACATGGACGAAAATAAAACATTGCAGTCCTGTTTGTATGTATCGTGTTTACTTCGTAAGGTTTATTAACGAAACAGTATTTGTGCTTTAGTAGCCAGTAATAAGTCACGACAGTAAATTTTAAAATATTTGTATTAATTGTGGAAGTATTTCTTTTAAACATAGGTGCAATTTTTTTTTTTTCAGAATCTTAACGTAACTACGCGGAGTTGTTTGGAAAACTGTCAGCGGACTGGCTGGTCAGTATCAACCCTATGGCTATTGTAATAGCAACACCGAAAAATTAACAATTGGGAGAAATGCTCCCTTTATAGACCGCATTTAATAGTATTTTTCAAAGGACTACGAATAACGGCGGTATAGGCCCTCTCATTTGGAATAATAGTCGATAAATACATTTCATTTTAGTCTTAGACGTTAACTTCCGAGTGCAGTGGATTATACACACTGTGTTTATTACTTACATGGCAATATTTATTTTAAAGGAAAAAGTAACTAGGGTCTCAAAAGTGCTCACTTTACCGTGAACAGCCTATAGCTAAACCTGTGCGTGCAGAAAACACGATATCGGCTCATAGGCGAGCTCCGGGTTGGGGTTAACCAATGAAGATGGTATTTTTTGAGAAGGAAAATACAAAGTAAGAAAATAGTGAAGAATATTATTGATTAAATAGTCTAAACTACATTAGTTACAAACTTGCAATACGGAATTGGCAAGATTATTTTGTATTTTCTAAACTATAGGCTGTTGGAGTGTAAAGTGAGCACTTTTTAAGGCCCTTCCAGCAGTTATAACTACAAAAAAAAATGGTACTTGAATGTAGCCTCAGTTGATGAGATGTTAACATTTGAGAACTATAAAAGGTACACACAATGTTTATTAGTCAAGAGGCAGATTTTATATTAACAATTTGCATAAGGATACAAATAAGGCGATAGGATATTTTTAAGCACGGCCTTAAAAAGTGCTCAAACAGCCTATACTGGTGCAATTGGGGTGCAGCTGCAACTCCTACGCCCTTCCTACGCACGCCTGTGTCTCAGCTCGAAGAAACTCCTCGTACGGCCATATAGTTTTGCTTTTGTCATATTGAGCGTAGTCGAAAAGAAAAAATTGTGAAATGGTAAAAAAAAAAAAATAATGATTTGTAGCATGCGCAGTTTTCTTCAGGAGTAGAAGTACAACTAACCAGTTGAGCATTTTGGGCGATGGGGGCGCTAGGCACTCGTCACCCGTATCGCTCCCTTGTTTCTGGGCTTTGAACGCGCCAAACAGCCTCGGGTACACAGTAACCTTAAACACTTCTTTATATTCACAGAAACGTACAAGTAGCATACGGAAACGCGCTTCGTAATGACACGAAACTAAATTGAGCTCCGCGTAGTACGAGTTTTCCTGCAGCTTCGGGTTTCGTAAACGAAAAATGCCGAGGGTACACGAAGTGTTCTTCGCCGCTACGATCACAATTATATCGTTCCTGCGGTATAGTCTATTCTCCGTTTATTCACTTTTTTTTTTAAATCAACCCTTTGAAAAATCATTTTATTTATTATGCGTTTGGTTGTTTCCTAAATATGTCGCGTATNTTTTTTTTTAAATCAACCCTTTGAAAAATCATTTTATTTATTATGCGTTTGGTTGTTTCCTAAATATGTCGCGTATCACAAACGTTTTATACTTGTGTTAACAATGACAGTAACTTATTTTAGTTGAAATTATTTTTTTTATATCACAATGTAATATTTTATTTATAATCAATATGAATAAAATCGGGAGGAAATAGGTGTTGGTAATGCCTGGTAAGAAATAGTTCACATGCAATAACACTGACTGCGCACGAATCCGGTGCGCAGTTCCTTTGGTGTAATGTTTTCGACACGGGGTAGGTTTTGTTTGCATGAGGCGGAGGAACGCACTAGAAGTATAACTTCAGAAAAGTTGGAGATAACCGTGAACGGCCTTGACTTTTTGTATTGGCGCAACTTGTGCTACTGTTTGAGGTCAGAAATAATAGGCTCAAGTACCAACATTTCATTCGTCATTACTACAAACTAAGAGATACGTATGTTTCTTTTGCGATAATACCATGTTAATATGTTACTTGAACAAGATAGACGAGCGGGCTTAGCAAACATTTTGATTCTTGTTCCAATATCGCTACAAAACTAAGGATTTAAATTGTTTGGAAACATTTATTTGTAAACCGTGAAACATCCCCATAACGGAAATCAAACATTTCTTCATAATCTCTCTTTGTAAACCGGAAATACAAAAAACTAAGTGTAATTTTTCGAATATTTTTGTGCACCCCCCNCCCCCTTCCCACCAAATCATTACCCAAAATCATTACCCAAAATTGTTCCGCAATATCAAGGTAAATATTTGTAACATTGCAGTGGCCTCAAACTCGGAAGAAAACATCGGCAACATTGAATATAAAGCATGTATGCTACAAACCAGGCGAAATAATGATTATGTTCTGCGAGGGTTTTTCACGTTTTCTCTCTGTCCGGACACGATGTAGCTCTATAATCTCACATGTGCTCGTGGTACTATTGTGTAAGAAGACAATAGGCTGTTCGCGTGGTATCTTCACACTTTTTTAATCAACATTAAAAAAATCACCCCACGTATAACGTATTTAGTTGTTCCCCTAGGTATGTCGTGTACCACAAATGTTTTATACTTCTGTTAACCAGAATCAGGGTGCAGGAAAGTTGAAAGTAACCATGAATGGACTATGGCAAATAAATCACAATACATCGCCGCGTCTATTTTTGAGAGGAACAAATGCGCTACTATACACTAGGAAAATGGTTTGTTCCACCCAACAAAATATTTGTTTGCCTAGGGCTAACAATATATTTTAGTTGTCCCGACTATATATTTTGATGAGTAAACAAAACTTTAAAAGCAACAAAATTAATTTTGTTTATCAAAGAAAAAATGCATGTTTGAATAAAAAAATTGTCGTGTTGAGCCAAAAAAAAAAAAATTATTGTCAACGAAATAATTAGTTGTATCAACTGAATGCATTTGTTTGGCTACTAATTTGTTTGCCTTTGAACAGTGTTTGTTAGTGCATTTATTGATGCTTAAAAANTGTTTGTTAGTGCATTTATTGATGCTTAAAAATGGTATAAAAATTATAATAAAACATTTCAACAGGAAACTAAAAAGTATAGATGTAAAACACTAAATATTTATTTACGCACGTTTTCCAGTATTTTAAAAGTATGTATTCAAAAATTATAATAGTATCTTTACACAGTCGAATCACATTATACTGACCACCTGCTAGAAGTGCCGTCTGCAGCGCATAGCCCGTGAGTTATGGTCCGTGACGTGAGCTGGTGAACGGGTATACTGTATAATGCGACTGACAGGCTGGCTGTACACATTGCGCTTCCTGCTGTCGTGGATAAGGGAAGCTATTTAAACTAATTGCAAAAACGTATGATCATAGGCTTTCGGTCCAAGGGGACAGCATTTCACAAACAGCGACGTTTGTGAACTGTTCACGTGCCTCTGTGGTAAAGATGTATCGTGAGTGGACGAATGACACCATTGGGAATAACCGCAATGGAAACTGCGGAGCTCCACGCGCAATTGATGTCAGAGGTGAACGTCTACTATGACGGTGCGTGAAGGCTAACCGACAGACTACAGTGGAACAGCTCACCGTCCAAATAGACCAGGGGGCATCCAGACACGTGTCTACCGCAACAGTTCAGTGAACCCTTCTTGGAATGGGGCTCCGGAGTACACGGAGGGTGACTGCACCTATGCTAACTCAGGTGCATCGACTAAAACGACTGGAATTTGTTCGACAGTATGGCGACTGGACCGCTGCTGATTGGCGACGGGTAGCCTTCTCCAACGAGTCACGTTTTCAGCTGCATAGAACGGATGATGGACATAAGCGTGACCGGCGATAAACGTCGGAGAACAGACACCCTGCATCCATTGCTGGACGAACACAAGGCAGTGGGGCATGGTCATGGTCTGGGGAATATTCTCGTGTTATTCTCTAGGTGCCATAATCCGTGTGGAAGGCACCATTGATCGATTTAGTTATAAATCAATCCTCTGCGATCACGTACACCCGTACATGATGATTGTGTCTCCTCGGGGGATGGGATCTTCCAGCATTATAATGTGCCTTGCCAGACAGAGTTAGAAGTGTCCACACGTGACTGAAAGAGTACGATCACGACTCCAAAGTTCTTCCCTGGCCCCCAAACAGCCCCGATCCCAATCCAATTGACCATCTGTGGGACCACCTCGATCGTCGTGTTTGCAGTCTGTCTCCTCCGTCACGAACCCTTCAACAGTTGTGGGACGCACCGCATACAGCATGGCTCCAGATACCCGTGGACACCTATCAGCACCTGACTGAGTCACTGCCAGCTCGTCTAGCTGCTGTCCGTGCTGTGAAGGGCGGTTACTCTGGCTACTAGCAGGTGGTCATAATGTGATTCGACAGTGTAGTTACTTTAGCTGAAGTTGCTAGGGCGTAGCACCCGGGCTCAAACTATCTCCGTTCGAGTCTCGGTCGGGCTTCCAATTTTTTTGTTTTTTAAAATACTGTTTAATGTACGTAGAGCCAAGCAAATGTTTAGTTACACTAACCAATTTTACAGTTTAACCAATTTTACAGTTTAAGGAAACCAAATAAAAAAAATAATTTGGTTTCAACAAAAAAAAATCAATTGCGCCTACACAAACAATTAATTTGGTTGCACCAAACAAACTGTTTTATTCCACAAAACCTTTTTTCACAGTGTAGTCTGTCAGTGTTGAGGGACATGGGGAAAGGAGACCTCCTACCCGAGCCTGCATGCGAGCAGATGTGGATGGTTCTTTGGTGGTGGAGAGATTTTTGCATCTCTTAACATACAGGTCTTGAGAGCCGATGTGGGTGAAATGAGGTGAGTATGGAGCAGCGTCGGAATGAAAGGGCTTGGGAAACGGGAGATCCCTGAGAAAAATCCGCCGATCAGCGGCATAGTCCGGCTCGATTGCCACATGCGAAAATTCCGCCGGGAACCGAACCCGGTTCGCCTAGGTGGGAGGCGAGTAGTCTAACCACTACACCACCGCGGCCCCGAGGGTTCTTCGGAAGACCCTAAACAACGATACTTGTTGCCGCGCAAGAAATACAGATGCACTTTTTATGATTTTACTTCTGCCACTGTAGTTCCAGAACAATCTTCACTCGTGACTTCAGCATTATGCGTTTATATACTGAGCCTAATCGTTTTGTTATGACGGGAACTTTTGTCTTAAATAAACACAACAATTTTACTATAATTTTCACACAATGCTGTTTTAGAATCAGTAAATATTTCAGTGGTTTTTTAAATTTACTATTTACTATTTATTCGTCTTTAAGTCTTATCGCTCTTTCTCAAAACAAAATTAAATGACTCTTCCACCNCAATTTTACTATAATTTTCACACAATGCTGTTTTAGAATCAGTAAATATTTCAGTGGTTTTTTAAATTTACTATTTATTCGTCTTTAAGTCTTATCGCTCTTTCTCAAAACAAAATTAAATGACTCTTCCACCCTCTCTAATCGGCTAAAATTTAGACTTTGCAGGAAACCTTCCATCGAAAATTGCACACTACCAATTACGAAAACGTTTATGAACATAGTCAGCTGGCAGCCCAATCTTCCCTATAACGATCCATACAGGCGGTCACGCAGGCTTGCATGGGATCGTCCAAGGAATCTTCCATCGTGGCTTGCGGACTTTAAAAGATGAAGTAGGCCGATTGTCATCTTCCACGCTTATCCCCCAACATTGACTCGGCCACCACCAATAAAATAGTCGAAATAGCATGGTCGCCAGTGATTATAGTTCATTCGCGGTTACTTCCAACTTTTCGGAAGCCTTGCTAAAGTTTTGCTTTTAGGTATATAACTCCGCTTCGTGTAAATAAAGTTAAGACAATTACACCAGAGGGCCAACGCACAGCATTCGAGCTCACCCAGTTTAATAACATTTTTAATTAGAACTGTTTATTAATAGGCATTACCAACACACTTAATTAAGGTTATTTTATATTAACAGAAGTATAAAAGCTTGTGTTATCTAGAAATGAACCAAGCACGTCATAAATTGTGTGATTTTTCAAAGGTGTGATTCAAAAAGTGTCAAGAAACCGCGAACAGACTATAATCATCTTGCATATAGGAGAAGGATATAGAATGAGAGGAAAATGAAAGTTAAGAAGGGCTTTTAAAAGTGCTCAACCCTGAGCAGCCTTTACAGCATTACACTCAGTGTCTGTATATAGGCTGTTCACGGTATAGTGAGCACTTTGGAGGCCTTAGTTACTTTTTTCCTTTCAGCCATTTTGTATAATTTAACCACCTTTTTAAACAAATATTGCCATGTAAGCAATAAACACAGTGTGTATATTCCACCGCACACGGAAGTTAACGCCTAAGGCTAAAATGAAATATTTACTGACTGTTATTCCAAATGAGAGGGCTTTCAAAAGTGTTCACTTTACCGTGAATAGCTTATAGATCGCAAGAAGGTGCTAGCGGTTTTTTTTGTCGGCGATGTTCACTCGGTCGAGAATCTACCGCAGCTTTCCTCCGCCGTTCGCGTGTTGCCAGCAGTAATTCCAGTTGAAGCGTCGAGTCGGCGGAAGCAGTGTCGTAATGTCCGCTGGAGTCGTCGTGACGTGGAGTTAATTTTCGCCTCTTGACTCGCCCGCTCGCGCAAGATTTTTCCCCGAAGCGCAAGCCGCGTCGCAGCCGACGGCCCGCTGCTGGAGGAAGCACCGAGATTGCCGCCGCTGCGAACGACAATCGTGGAGGAGAAGAGAGGAACGCCACGCCGGGTCGTATTCCCTTACCTCTGCAGTGCGAGGAGTGCGCGAACAAGTTGTTCCGCTACCTGTCTAGAGACGCATCTGTTCACATCGTACACCATTACACGTCCGGCCGATTACGCGCATTTGGTCTGGAACACACACGCTTAGTGCGCTGACGTCACTTGGGCGCGAGTTGTTGGCGGGAACGTTAGTGAATGTGAGCAGATAGAGGCTCTTAGGGGCACTGCCTACCGGCTCGCAGCTATGAAATTTAAATAGGAAATCCCATTGTAAGGACATTTTGCCTTAGTGCGTTAATTTTAAAGATAAGCATTTCGAACAAAATGTATTCACGAATTTTTTTAGGAGAAGATCTCTACGGCCGTATATTTTTATTACAGGTAGGCAGTAGGGCTATATACTTTTTTTTTGTAAAACATAAATTTAAAAAATTCCTTGCAGACAGGCTGTACTGTACATGTTATGAAAACATCTTTGCTCTTGTTATTCTCAGTGAGCGCAAAATATTTCTATCTCAAGTTTATATATTGCTTACAGTCTCTATATTGCTTAATTCACTCATTATTTACACATATTCAGTCAGTCTAAATCTTAAGGCGTTTAACATATTATACAATGTATTCCTCTCAAGTGCTCGTTGGCGCCACGTTTGTTTGTGCATGACGGCAGAGCGGGGTATGGCGGCGAAGTGCCGGTGTGTTTGCTTGTTACGGCTACGGACGCCGGTGTCCCGGGAGGGGGAAGGTGGCGTGGCACCCCCGGACAGGGGTTAAGTGGTAGCGACGGCGGGTCAGGTCAGCCCGCGCACTTGACCCCGCTCGCTGACCGGCCTGCATCTCCGTCACGCGGCGTCGTGCCGCGCCTCTCGCCCGGCTCCATTCACACTCTTCCTAGAATAATCCACACACACGCAGGANAGGGGTTAAGTGGTAGCGACGGCGGGTCAGGTCAGCCCGCGCACTTGACCCCGCTCGCTGACCGGCCTGCATCTCCGTCACGCGGCGTCGTGCCGCGCCTCTCGCCCGGCTCCATTCACACTCTTCACGCAGGGGGGAGAAGAAAACGAATGAATGCACGTACGCCTTTGCAGTGGTTTGCATGTCGCACAGAAACCCCGGAAAGTTATTTTTGAAAAAAAATCACTAAGATAATCCAAGTTCAGATATCACTACATACATACCGTGTAAAAAATTGGCGGATTGTAACACCGGGGTTGCGTAGAGAAATGAGTGGAGTGGAGCGTGGTCTTGAGAGCCGACGAGAGTGAAGCGAGGTGAGAATTGAGCAGCGTCGGAATGCAAGTGCGGGGGAAACTAGAGATCCCCGAGAAAACCCGTCGACCAGCGGCATCGTCCAGCACGATTCCCACGTGCGAAAATCCGTGAATCACAGCACAGAGAAGTGAACCAGAGAAGGAAATATGCGAATGATTTTGTATTACAACTAACAGTTTGGTCTCGGTGGCTCCATGAATATAGCGTATGATCTTACGTGGGGCACCGCATAATATAAACAGTAGTGCTATGCTGCAGTAATTAGGCATGGTAAAGTTTCACATGCGATGCATCATGTAATGACACTACACATTAATATCCACCACATTAATATCCCACCACTTACAAGCTAGTCACATGCGCTGGTGCGGAACAGTTGCAGGCCTGTACGTAATTTAGCACCAAACTGGAGTGACCTCAAATCACCGCAACCTCCACACATGTCCTCACAAGTGGCCTTTAAACACGAGGGTTCAACAGCTGTTTTTTTTAGTGGTAGTGAGGATAGTCACACGTTCATACGCTAGATTCTGGGGGTCGCTGCGACCAAACGGTTGGCCATAATACAAAATTGCAAGTATATTTTCTTAAGTTTTCACTTTTGTGTGTAACCCGGTGTTGCAATTCGCCTATTTTTTTTTTCACACGTTGCATAAATAACACAGATGCACTGGGTCTTATGGTCCTTCGTAAAACTAACCCAGCTCTAAACGTGTTCAAATTAAGGAAAACACTAACCCATTAAAGATAGTAGATATTTCTTGAAAAAAATGGGAAGGGTTTTCGGAACAGTTAGTAGGCGATTCTTGCGAATAGCTCATAACATAGTGAACACGAAAAATGAATTCACACAGGCAAAAAAAAAGTTTATACTCTGTTTTTTTTAATATACCATTCCTCTAAATTCCCTATTTACTCAGGCCCTACGATGTCAGTTTTACATCGTGCTGCCATACGTCCGTAGTGAATGTTGGCAATATTAGTTTCACCCATCCAGTCGCACACGAAAGTTCCTTCACTTTCCTGCACAAGCAGAAAACAGCTCAGTAGAGTTCCTTAACGCATAGGGATGGTGTCTCCTTGGGCAGGAAAGACCGCTACTGTGGAGGCGTACGTGTGTCAACTACCCGCACCATACTGCATTGCCCAACCAAGCAACATAACAGATCAGAAGGATCGCGGTTACTGCATCGCACAGAAATACTTGATCCGAATGCCTTTTTCAGCTCCTTGTGGCTGAACTGATCCAACCTTTTTTTTTTCGAGAATTTTTTGCAACGAGTTAAATTTCATTGTGTCTATATAGGTTTTGGCACGATAACACGTAATGCCTACCCAAAATGTTGTTACACCTTTGCGGCCTTCATTGGATCTAGATTAGTTGTTATTGTCTAAGACAAATTAGTGGTTTGCGCAAGGCAACCACAGTGTTGGTGATAGCAGCGATGACACAGTATCGGCATAAATAGAATTAAATAAGCGATACCATGTGCCCTTATTACTAAACTTTGTCTGTCCGCACAGAGGAGTAGGGAGACTGAGTGTTCGGGTGCTAAGTAGTACTTGCGAATAAAACATGACATCAATGTAAATGCAATTTACTAACAAACATGAAATACAACTGAAACTGTGCAAATAAGCACCCAGACATGTGCAGTGAACAAGGTTACAATTAGCTTTATATTACACGGAAACCAGGGTGCGCTCCTAGTCAACATATACATTTCCCAAAATATTATGTATGCAACATAAAAACGGGACGGAGGTTGTATCGGCACGCAACACAAAACTACGCCGCAAGAGTCCAGACAGCAGACAAAAATGGGCGAGCCAATAAAAATGCAATAAACCTCACCAAAAATAGAATTGCCCAATTAGCAAATACTGACGGTCAGAAAACATATGGACGCAGTTCCAAGGCAGAACAAAACCAGGAAAACCCAAACAGGAAAAAGGTAAATGGAAAATCAAACCACCAAGGATGTCACCGCTAAGCCAAGCACCGTACAACATTCAGCATACGAATAGCTGAAATCTACTCTTACTAAAATACAATTAAAACGGTTCAACTGGCCAAGAAACACGCGGGTCAATTACTAAGTATCAGTCCTAAACGCAAAAAAAACCGTTCACATTCTAGTGTCCGCGGTAGTCGCGTGGTTAGCGCATCGGCCTTTCAATACGGCGAACCGTGTTCGATTCATGGCGTGGCGTTCCAAAACTCTTCTCTGAGAGTAAAGTATAGGCTGTTCTCAGTTAATTGAGCATTTTTGAAAGCCCTGCTTAGGATCTACTTACACTCATTCTGTATCATTTCGCCATGCGTAAGATTAACATTTTGTTGAACCATTTCATTTTATTCACGCGTCATCCAAACTAAACCGTAGCATATCTCTGAAAGTAAACTTTTACTAACATGCGAATTTGTACTCTAATGTGTGTGAAGCGAACACTTACTTAAGCAGCCATAAATTATTAATTATATTCGAAATAACACGTAAAGTTTTAGAACTATTATTTAGCGATATCCTGCCAACTTAATGGGATACTACATGCCTTCGTGTACGGTAGTATATATGTAGTTATGGACTGTGAATTTTCCAAAGGTTTATTTTAATAGTGCTTATTTTACCGTGAACAGCTTTAACTTAGAGCAGAGATTCCCAAACTTAATCAGTTCGCGGCGCACTTACAGGTTTAGTATATTGTCCCGGCACCGGCACAGAAATGAAAACTGTTAAGTAACCAATACTAAACTTTAGTTAAACTTGACAATGTTAGGTTTGTATGTGATGATCACATATTTATTTAAGTTAACACACAATAATATATTAAAATTGACAGAAAAATATTAAAATACAGTAACAAATGGTGATAACCTTCAACGGCAAGTTAGTCAATGTGACGGGTGAGCTTACTGATCTCCACACATTTTTTCAAATCGCGAAATAAGGCTTGATACTGCTGTTCTCATTTCTTGCTCTGCGTTGATTTTTGAGCGATAATTGCTTTTTATTACAGCTACAGCTGAAAATCTGGCTTCGCATAAATAGGAAGGTTGCAAAGGGAATGAGGATCGTTACAGCTTTTAAACTTAGTTGGATATTCATTTTTAATCGATATCCAAAACTCAACTAAATCGGAACAAGCAAATTTCCTTTTCAGGCTGTTGCCGCAAGAGAGTTCAATTAAACTCTATCTTCTCTTCTTCCTGCGAAGTGAATTCTGTTCGAGCTTGAGCACGGAATGGATCTCGAATCCACGCAAATTTCTCTATTATCTTCCCCAAAGTACTTTGCAAACCAATCAGAGATTTGAAATGTGTTCCGTGAAAAGGGACAGCAAGCCTTGTGAAACAACGATATTATTAGAGGTCACGTATTTGTGCAATTCAGGGAAACAATTTTGACCATTATCCTCATTGATTTTTCTTATCCACAACTGCAGCTTTTTTTCGAAATGCTGTAAACTTCTCCAAAAGTTTCAAGATGTGAATGTTATTGCCTTTCAGAGACAAATTCAAGGCATTCAGTTTGTCAAATATTTCGCACAAATATGCCAGTTTCAGCAAAAAAGTTTGGTTCGGCAAAGCACCTGGAGTTTGCATGACCTTCCTCTTGAAGAAAAGTGAGAATTTCTTGCCATAACTAGAATGCACGGGATAAGACGTTGCCTCGTGAAAGCCATCGGGAACTGCAGTAGTATAGCAGGGCCGTGTGTTCAGCTCCCATGTCCATGCATCGTTTTTTGAAAAACCTGGCTCTCAGTGGCGTAGTTTTTATGTAGTTTACTACGTCTACGACACGTTCTAATATCAGGTTCAATTCAGAACTCGTCGACCTCGATGCAAGTGCTTCCCTATGGATGATGCAATGGGTCCACATAGAATGCGGTGCTTTGCTGCGAATAAGCGCCTGTAATCCTCCATAGCGACCAGACATTGATCGAGCACCATCAGTACATACGCCGATGCACTTTTCCCAATCCAAATCATTTTATATTATAAACTTGTTAAGCATCTCAAACAAGTATTGAGCCTTTGCGCTTCCAATGATGCTTTTGCATAACAGAAGGTATTGCACGATAATATTATCATCCAGAAAGCGTACATAACAAATAAGGTGTGCATCTTTGTTACTATCAGTAGTCTCATCAAGTTTCAGACCAAATTCCTTGCCTTTCATTTTCTCTGTTCATTGATCATTGAGATCCTGAGCTATAGGATGCATTCTTCGACTAATAGTGTTGTTGGAAATAGTTACCTTTGAAATCAGTTTTCTCGCAGATTCTGCCACCGTAATATTAACCACGTTAAGAGCAGCCGGTAGAATAAGCTCTTCTGCGATGTTGTGAGGTTTTTTGCACTTCGCCACTCTGTATGTCACCTTGAAAGATGCTAGTAGTGCATTGCTTGGTACTCAGGCTTGTTTAGTCAACACATTTTTTTGCTTTTGTAAATATTGCAACTTATTACTTAAAAAAATCGCGTGATTTTTCAACCATGTTAGGGTAATTGGTCTCGAGATGTCGCTTTAGCTTACTTGGGAGCATACTTTCGGGCGCTAAAACTTTCAAACAGAGCACACACTGCGGTCTCTCTCTATTGTTTACTTCTACTGAAGTAAAGCCAAAATCTAAATAGCTATAATCGTATTTACGATATTTCCGTTTCTTTGCTCCTCTGCCACTTGTCGACGCTTGATCACTCTAACTTGAATTGTTAACTTGCTTATTTAATAATAATCTTTCCATTTTGCGACCACGACTTTTACGAAAACACAAAGCGACACACTCAAACAAAGCAACCTCTTCTTATCTCGCCTGCATATGTTTTGTACTGAAGCGCGGCGATCGCGGACAGGGCTGTGTGGTGGGCTGCGGGGAAGGAGAGGGACGCCGATGTACGAACGTGAGCGCCGAACTGACGCGACGCGACGGTATCTACTACCTACCGGCGAACGCAGCGAGCGGTGCATGCAGCGCGAGTTGAATATTTTATTATGTACCTACCCGCGTATATGAAGAATTTTAGGTTCCGGAAAAGATAAAAACAGGATTGCCTCGCGGCGCCCCTGTTTACCCTCTACGGCGCCCCGGGGCGTCGCGGTGAACACTTCGGGAACCGCTGACATAGAGTAATAGCAGGGGCTAACATGACGTAGTTTTGGAACTAACATAATGTAAATAGCATCCTGTGTTTGCAAATTTTCTAATCAAGCAACCAATGTAAATGTAAAAACAAATCACTTCCCGAATTTTATATAAATGTGTGTCTACACGCCACATGCTTCACTTGAAATTACCTAATTAACATCATGTCCAGAAATGCAGCAGCATATCCAACTTGCTGTTTAAATAAAAAAAATGAAGATTCCAGCGAACCTAGTTTGTTTTTTATGCGTGCCTGTAACTAGAACGTGCAATTTTTCTTTAGTTTGATTGGCACCCGCCAATCAGAGCCCAGAGACTAATCTACCGGACGCCAGCGGAACCAACAGGAACTAATGAGACTCAGGGTTTATTCCGCTAAAACACGTAGCCAATCAGCAGCAGAGTACGATGGCACCGCGACGCCAGTGTCACTCCAGTGTAGGCCTACTTGCTTGCGCGGAGGGTGAATTGTGTAATGAGAATATATGCATAGGCACAGAGTACAGAGAGTGCATAGGGGATGGTGGCCCCTCCACTTTATAGCTAAGAGCCCCTCCTCGCCCCTGCGATGACAAGACAGTGGTCGATTACTAATTACGTTTAGTAAAATATTTACACCGTATGTTAAACAAATTGCGTCATTATTTTCGATATGTGATATATTTTGCTTATTGATAATTCACGTAACCATAAAAAAATACTGAGAAGGATAACATTAAAATTAACATGGGCACAGTAACAAAAGGTTTGACACTTGCCCTTCCTGTGGAAAAAGACGTTGACACCTATGAACGTATGAATCAATAAATACTCATATCTCCGTCGTCCTTGGCTTTATTCTCCTTACTTTGGCAGCTAGGCTGATAAAATAGATTTGTAAGGGACGCAAAATGCGTGTAGTGTGTGCCATGAAATTAGTGCGCCGGTCTTGGCCACAACTTATCTCGGTTTGATATTCGGCGGACTCCAGTTACTACCGCTAATACATCGAACTTAAATTGCATCTCTCTACGTAGTGGTACTTTGTGCATCTTTCACTCTGCTCTCTTCTTGGTCTTCTTATTCGCCCGACTTTAAATCATCCATCTGAATTCATATTCCTCTCTCCCGCTTTCGCTTTCCCGCTCCTTTAATTACTTTCTTTTAAGACAGTTCCTCCTGAAACTAAGGACGGCTCTCTATCTCTTACCTACTTTATAATCGTTAATAATGCGTGTATGCTTCTTTCTCAAGCTTTCGCTAATATACGTACTTATCACTCCCTTTCTTAGTTTTTCCTCGTATATATCACTAAAGGCTGTTCACGGCAAAGTGAGCACTTTTGAGGCTGTAGTTATTTCCCATCAGTCAGTTTTTATCCTTCCACCGCTTTTGTTAATAAATATTGTCATGTAAGTATTAAACACAGTGTGTGTACTTCACCGGAATCGAAACTTAACGTAAGGTTTCAATAAAATATATTGGACTATTATTCCAAATTAGATAATTTCAAAAAGTGCTCACTTTACCGTGAATAGCCCACACTAAAACATATTTCTTCTTCTGCAAAGAGGAGATAAAGGTAAGGATGAAATCGAATTTTGCAAGGTCATATTAGAGAAATTATTATGTATGCCGTTTCTAATTACCTTTTAACATTCTACAACAAATAGCATTATTTGATATTAAAATAGATAATTCGTTGGAAAGGGTACATTATTTTCCATAGCATGATGGAAATTACTTACCTGCTGCACCATGCAGAGTTTCTCCATAAAATGTAATAAACACGTCGAACTAAATAAAACTAAATAATCAGTGGATTTGGGGTTACAGTTAAAATTCGACTACTTTCCACGGAAGATAACTTCACTGCTGCAACTGCTAACAAAGCAAACCGCTGTACGTTTAGTTCTTACGCTTGTGCAGGTCTGGTAAGTCTGTGTATTGGGCGATCACCGCTTTCCGACGAATAGTTTTCATAGTAGCAGTTCCTCGCAAACTGCCGGCGACTAGCGCTCAGTGTTCTGGCAGTTGGCTCGTTAACTATCACCTTTACACGGTGGAACGGAGTTCTCTATCAGCTGTGTTAGTGCAGTGTCGGGGATTGACTTCGCCGCGAAATTCGTTCATATCTGTTACAGTGGGGGGGACCACGGTGGCTGAGCGGTTAGACTGCTCGGCTCCCACCTATGCCTTCCGGGTTCGATCCCCGGCCGTGTCACTCCGGATTTTCGCAAGTGGAAATCGTGCCGGACGATGCCGCTGGTGGGCGAGTTTTCTCGGGAATCTCCAGTTTCCCCCGCCTTTGCATTCCGTCGCTGCTCCATTCTCACACAATTCGCTCTCTCATCGGCTTAAGACCTCGTTAAAGAGCCGCTCAAATCTCAACTAAACTGTTAGTGGCAATACTGTGAGTTCTGTTCCAGCTAGTTACGCTAGGGGTATTTTGAAAAATGTCACTGCCTCTATCTGCATATATTGTAGCCGTAACACTGACTGACATGCGCCCAGTAAAGTTGGTAACGACGGAGGGAAAGTAGTTCCGCGTATTAACGTTGAATTAAATGCGGTAGGTAAACCTGTGCAAATATTTAAATTATTTATCTTGCTTTCGTTTTTTTTAATGTGTTTAAAAGTGTAAGAATCGGCAAATTTTTAAAACATTTATTTAAAAAGTTTACAGTTTCACTTACTTGACGCATGGATAGTGATCAAGCTAATGGCAATGCCAATAGTACGTATGGTGGAAGAATACACAATGTGCATACAAGTGGATCTTAAGCAGGGCTTTCGAAAGTGCTCAGTTTATCGTGAAACAGCCTATAGTGGTTTATTATCTCCATTACAGAAAAACGCGCGTTCATATCAGCAGTAAAAAAATTCCCGAATTCCCACTATTTAGATTAAGATCATACGATCCCGTCGTAGCTATTAGTACGAGAAAATTATTTCTGTACGTTCCTGCAGTGCCTCCTAACTTCATTTTTGCCAAGTTCGGTTCACCCCTTTACACTGAATACGCCCGTGACACTTTCTGTAAGGGCTCCTGCCTGAAGTGCGTTGCACAGGAAAAGTAAAATAAACGCGTCGTTCATAAACGGTTGGATTTTTTTTTCTTAACACTAAAAGCATTTAAGAAAAATTTTGTGTCTAAAGAAAAGTTTCATGTTATCATTTTATTTAAAAGGATTATTTTTTGGGTCACAAAAATGCTAACATGCGTGTTTTCAAAATCAGTTTTAGCTGCTAAATTTTTTAAATAGAAAGTTTGCTTTTGTCTTTAGACTCGCATCATACTTTTATCTTTATTAGCGTTCCGTAAAAAAATGGGGGCACCGCTTAGTCACGTTCAGGCAAGTCGCAGTCTGAAAGACTGCACACCGGTTGAGCGTCTTGCGCTTAGAGGCGATGAGGCAAGTGGTGAGTGAGCAAGAATTGGCCTTAAGAGCTTACGTGTTTAGAGGTCTCGAACGCGCATATTTGCGTAGCTGCAGTCGGCAGAGCCCTTGACTTGCCATAATTTTTCACGGCGCGTTCCACAACTGATTCACTCGGTAGCCTGCCCAGTGAGCGATGGAAGGTGGGTGATTTGAACAGTGGAGGAGCTCGCGGATTGGCTGGCCGCTGGGTGAGGGGCGGGTCGGAGTTCCTCCTACAAGACATTCCTCTTTTCTCTCTGTCTGTCCTGATCACCGTGCGCGTGATGGATAGTCGGCGGAAGCTTTCTGAATCCATTACCCTTTACCTCACTCCCTGATAGGAAGGGGACAGGTGTCGATTGCATCCGGCGATTGATGAACTGCTACATGAAGTTGTGCGGTGACTTCGGGTACCTGTATTATCTCTTATTTCTGCGTGGAGCGTCTATGATAGCGCGGCCAACACCACGGCAGTCCCGGCGGGGTGTGGAATGTGGCGGACGTTGCCGTTGGACGGCGGGTTTTTTCGGGGTACTCCAGTTTCCCAACCATTGCATTCCGTCGCTGCTTCGTCTTTACCTAGCTTCGTTTCCATTGGCGTTGAAGACCTCGGCTGTTCATAGCCACCCGAATCTTTCACTTTGCCTTAGTTCANAAAAATAGTTATGTGGCGATAAAAAATTTTTTCTGGCGGTCACAAAATTCAGCTCTCAATATAGACCGTGCAGAAAGTTTTGTGGTACAGTATTTATTGGGAGCTACAAAAGGACTTTCGTGTTTACCAATATATTCGATGCGTTAGTCGCAGCAAAAATGTTAAGGTGTTAGCAGCAACACCGTTTAGTAGGTGTAATCTTTACAATATCCTCGTGAATTAGCTCGTAACCTGATACAAGGAGGCGAACATGGCCAGACCGAAGATGGCCACTTCCAATACGCCAGCGCACATGTGCAGCGTAGCGTAGTTCACTAACAATCAGTAGAAATCACTTTTTAAACGGTGAATACCAGCGAGTAGAAGAACCAGCAGAATTTCGTTGATTCAAGTGGGGCCGTTTCAACAGAACTGCAGTCAGATTCTCTCATTTAAAGCAGTTTCGTTAGTTTCGATTCTAGAGCGAATACAGTTAGAAAAATACTTAACATAGATCTTCTGTAAGAAAGAAAGTTTTGTTTGTCCTTAAGTCACCAGTTTGGATTCCACGGTAATCGCAAAGTCGTGTGTACTGGATGGTGCGACGAGTGACCCCTAAAGTTTTCGTTAGTTTTCTCTGCCTCTGCGGGCATCGCCATTTGTGTCGATGAAAAATAATTTATGAGAGTACGTTTTCGGACTGCTGCCACCTCCCCGCGGTGTTGTCTCGGCAGGGGAAGGCAAAAGTAATATTCCCGCCATCCATAACTTTACCTTCGACGTTGGGATACGCCGTGGGGAAGGGGGATAGGGCGGCGTCACATGTCTTTAATCGACCCAGTTCCTCTCGCTGGCTTTCGCAACATTCTCCNCTTTTCAGCCATGCTCCCAGGAATAGTGGTTCCCGATTCTTCGCTTTACTGCCCGTTTGCGAGGAGCTGAGAGAGGGTGGCGGCATATGTGCAGTTGGATTGGTTCGAGAAATATTTCCCGCCTGTCGACCTTCCTGGAAACAATTTTTATGGCCTCGTGGTCCTAGACTTATGGCCTTCGTTGAACGTATTTCCAGGCAGTTTCTCTGGGGCTGGTGTCCTTTTTTTTTAATAATCTGCTAGTGGCTGTTGCTTTTTATCCCCTTTTTGACCTTCTATAACATACGCTTCAGCTATCGAAAGTGTGTCCAGTAATATAGGCTGTTCACAGTTAGATCACTTTTTTAAATCAACCTTTGAAAAAATGTGATTGCTCTACCATGCATGTATTTTAACGGGCGCAGTGACTAGCATGCGCGCAGTAAAGTTGGTAACGATGGAGGTAAATTAGTTCCTTGGCGTGACATTCGAAATAAAATTATTAGGTCAACATTTGTGACTACCGAAATGATTTATTTTGCTTTCAGTTTTCTGTATATAAGTAAGATCAACAATTTTGTATAATATTTACTTGTATAATTGTTTCACAGTTTCAGCTGACTGGCGCATGAGTAAAGTGAACAGGTCAAATTTACATACGGAGGAAGAATGCATAATGCTTATAGAAGTAAAAACGTCGCACTGCTTAGGATCTAAGTCACATTGTGTGTAAATCTGGTGCAGGCCCAGCGACAGAAATGTTGAGGCCCGCTACTCTGATTCCCGTGTAGGCCCTCCTGGTCCCTAGTTTTTAGTCTGGCAGTATATTATAGTAGCAAGTAATAGTCTGCTATAGCTTAGCTTTATATGTATTTGGGTAGGTACATAATATAATAATAAAACATTTTAAAAATTATTTATTGCTAGAAACAAAACATATTTCAAACTTTAAATGAGCCTTCCTACTTTTAATTTGACAAAATCCTTTTTAACGTCACTGAAATCTATCTCGTGCTGTTTCGTGCTTTATAGATAACAATGCCAAACTATTCAATCGCTCTTGAAGCATTGTACCGCGCATGCAGTTTTTTTATTAAGGCAAGCTTGCTAAATGCTCGCTCACCTTCCGTGACTGTGATTGGCAGACTGCAGAAAATGCGCAGTGCAATGCTTACTTCAATTGCAACTTGTAAATCGCATTAAATAATACTAAAGGACCTGTAATTTCTTTAAATGTCTCATGGTAAATATTTTTAAAGGTGAATAATTTCACTCTCCAAGCTTGGTGTCAGGTCCTCAGAGTACGTTTGAATCAATATTTTACATTTTTCTCTTATATCATCTATATTCATATTTTGAAAACTTAGAATCGGCGAAAACACAGAGCAGATATGATTCAAATGCTTAAATCGACACTTGAGTTCTGTTATCAGAGAATCCATAATTATCAGGAAAACATTTCTTTTAAATTTAGGTTCAGGGTCCATATCTTCGGAACATTCAATCTGGTGCTCTCTGTTAATTCGGCTGCCTCGTCGACGTTCGGACGGAAACTCTTCTGTAATACCTACATTCTGTGCAACGAGTTTGGCTTCCGAAAGTAGAGTTGGCCATTACTACCTCAGTGATTGCATTTCGTCTGTTAGGTTTTTGATATTTGCTGTAGCAATTTCCATTGTAATAGCTCTTGACTGTAACATTAAATTCATTTCATCAAAGCTTTCTGAAGCCTGTACCCACAACACCGCCATTAATACAGCTTTAAAAGGAAAAAAAAATATTTTCGTAAACCGACTGCTTCTGAGTAGGCTTCAGCGGTGAGTTTTTGACGTCTGGTGTCAATCAATTCTTTTAAAGCCTCAATAACACTGGGAAGATGCCTAGCAATAGATCTTACAGCTTATTTTTTGGCACTCCAACGAGTATCGCTTTGCCTGTGAAGGAAACAACCAGTTATACTCCATCTGTCACGGCTGCCACTAAAAATAATGTGCAGGCGATTAATACATCCAAAGAATGTTATGGCATCAGGACAGCATGATGCAGCATGAACACCAACAAGATTTAAAGAGTGTGCAACACATGGTGAATATATTGGTGTAGGATGCTTTTCTTAAATTCGTTCTTGTACACCTTTATATTTTCCCGACATGTTGCTGCCATTGTCGTAGAATTGGCCCCTGCAATCAGCAATATTAATGCCATGATATTGGAGTCGGCATAACACTTAATCTGCTATTTTCAATCCAGTTTTCTGGCAAAAGTCGAAAAACTCTCTAAACCTTTCTTTTATGATCCACTGTCTGGTTTCTTCCTCTTTTAAAACATATTGTAAAATCAATATATTTTGCTTAGTATGAGCTACATCTGGCGTTGAATCACAAATAAGGAAAAAATAAATGGCTTTTTCTTTCATCCAAAATCACTTCTAAAACTCGTTTTCCACATAAATCAATAAACTCGTTATGAGTTTAATGTGAAAGGTACGGAGCTTGAAGTCGTTTAGCTCCGTAATCTTAGCTCTTCTTTGCTTTTTTTTTAAATGTGAAGTGTGTCGTAATGTGAAATTAACTCTAGACAACCGAGAAAGTTTCCGTTGTGCATGTCTCTTATTTTTTCAGAACTACCGCGAAAAGGTAAACCACGTGAGACTAAATGAATCGTAACATCAAGAAGTCGTTTCAGCAAGCAAATCAGTTTATCTCTTTTGGTCCGGAACTGTTTTTGCAGTTCATTGTCAATTCCTACACCGCCTCCCTTATAACAGCACGTTCAAGTGCTTTCCACTGCAAACAGCAATTCTTGTATTGATGATTATTTTCATGTTCTGGAAGTTTCCGGTACAACTTTCGCCTTGTTGATATATTTGGATTAAACCCTTATTTTGTAATAAGAGAACTAGCTTTGTTTCGTCTGCGAATCGGACGATAATAGTCGACACGGACCACAAACAATGCATTAGTCTCGCAACTTGCCATAAGCCAATCTCTTGCTAACTTCTAGCGTCCGTTCGGTGCATTCTTGTGGAGTAACTAAACAGGAAATACACGACCTTCAACATCTTTGGTAGGCTTGTGATAATTTATATTAATTTAATTTCAGTATTTAAGCCATATTTCACGATAAGTTGCTTGTCATGATCCGTAACCTGCCGTGGCCATGCACCCGGATAATTTGGGTTGCATATCTCTGTCGAGTNATGCACCCGGATACTTAGGGTTAAATATGTGTCTAAACCATTGCCAAGTCAATAGTGCTTTGACATGGTTCAGAAGTATGATCATCAGGACTATTTTGATTTTTTTAATTACTTTGCCGTATCTCCGGTTCCAAAGTTTTGGTTTCATTCGATTTTGAACTAAGTAATTCATCAGCCTTATTAGAATCACCGTGACACACTACGGTTGAGTCATACACCTAGATGCGTTAACTTGAAGCCACTTCTTCAGTTTTCAGTCTCTTCTCAAAAAATGTGAAAATAAAATTTTTGTTCCTCAGGTCATCGCTTATCTTTTTTTATTTTATCGTTTATCTTTTCTCTTTTGTGCACCAGATTTTTGTTGATTCATTGTATAGTAAAATGTACAACTTGCACGAGTTTATGAACACACATTACACAATAATTTTTGATCGTTAATACGCACACTCGATAGTAAAAGATAAAAACCAGTCAGATAACTGCACTGCCACCGCACCGGCCGGTGATCGCGTAGTGGGTGGGGATATCTAGTCGCGGCGGGTGAGGTGAGAGCTCGGTACCTACCTTACCTACCCCCGCACTAGCAACTCGTGGCCGAACACCGAAGCGTTGCTTGCAGAGCGGCGCTGAAGATAAAGGAGATAGACATCGTTAACTTACCTAGCTTGTGACGCCATTTCGTAATAAAATTTCTTATTATACGTAGTTTTAAAACAAATGTTATTTTTAAATTTATTATTTTATATTTATATAACATATTACATGGGGCCCCCTATGGTCCAGGACTCGGTACAGCTGTACCCGTAGCCCCCTCCCCCTTCCTTTGTCGAAGGCCTGATTCTGGTGTAATTTCAATACGTGGCTGCGCTGATAGGCAAAGCGTGTTCGTTGGGTTGGTTTAAGTCGATGCGCGCCGGTAGTTAAGGTATGCGCCGCGTGGTTGCGGAAGTTGTGCGCGCTGTGCGGTGCTGTAGACTACCGGCGAGAGAGAGAGAGGGGTTAACGAGGGGTGAGTTGAGAAGCCAGTGCCTGATATTGATCGCGATGTGACTTGCGCGGCGAAGGCTACCAGCTGCTCGCTGGCCGAGTGTCTGGAACAGTATTGATCGTGACGCAGATACGCGCTGCGCGATGAAGCAACTGTGCGGCGCGGCGGCCGAGTGACGCGGGCAGACTATTGATCGCGAACTGCATGTGCTGGGCGGGTTTAGGCACCTGTTGCATGGTCGAGTGTGCGCTGTAGTATGGATCGGCGTATATTTACTCTCGTGTTAAGATAATATACATTAAGCGGACGGGTACTCTGTAACAAGCAGTAACGCTAAATCCGCGTTTTTTTTTTTAAGAACACGTGTTGCTAACAATTTCTAGTAACATTTTGAAAAACTCCTCTGTATTTGTTGTTTGTCAACAAACTGTGTTAGCAACATAAATACCATGTTGGTAACAAGTATTATGTTACCTGCTCGAAGTCGGTTAAGATCGAAGAATGTTTATAACCTTTGTTATAACTGTGGGACATGTATAATGGTGCGTAATTGCTTAAAACTAAAAATATATGTGGCGATGGTTTGCATGCATCAATGCAGGCCTATATACCACAGGCACTGAGAGAGACAAATGCAGGCCTATTTCGGTAAATACGTCTACACCTTTTTAAGGCACCAGGTAATAACAATGCTCGAATACAAAAAAAAGTTTTTTAAATACAACACATGAAAACCACACTGAGATACCCCACTGCAACGCTTTCTTATTCTTTCTTAATAGTTATTTTACCATGGAAACGAGCCTTCAGAGCTGTTGAAATAAGCACTGAATTCCTCCCGTATTTGTTTTTCAAGCTGAGAAGGTTTCTTTGGCACTCGTTTTAAACGAAGTAGTGTTCCGGTCGACATACCATCTATTCGTCACTGACCAGGGACTAATGTTGCCGATGTACTGTCTCCATAGTCGAATGTTCCTGCAGAAGTGTATGGTGAATTTGACGATTTACTTCGTTGTAGAAATGTGTGTAGATGCGTACAGGCCAACACTACTCTTTCAGCGTTTTCAGGCCCGAGTAAGGGTGGTTTTCGAAGGACACCACAGACAATAAGACGAAAACATCAACAACCCTGCGTGCTCTGCAGTGTCTACAACTGCAAATACGCGCATTACTGCCCTTATCGTAAAGCCCTGGAAACGGTTTCATAATAAATGGCTGCAGGGAAAGGCATCATCAGCTAACAATACGTAGGGAACAGGAAAGTTTCTTCCAGGCAAGCAACTGTTGTTCGCAATGTTCAAACTGGAGTTTTCCTACAGCTGTTTTAAGGTGCTCTGAGCAAATACTCCACCACCCGATAATCGTCCTTGACACCCAACCTAAACTTACTGAAGCAATAATTAGCATCGACAACGTCTAGCAAGACTCTGCTGGAAAACCCCTTGTAATTAAAGTAATCGCTTCCTGTGTGTATAGGCGCTTGTAGCCACGCGTGCTTCCCATCCATGCTCCCAATGTAATGGAGGAAGTTCCACAGACGATAATACTCGTTGGCGTGATGCAACCACTCTTCATTTGTTGACGGGAACTGAAAACAAAAAGTATGCTTACCATCTATATATAGGTAGCAATAAAAACATGAGTAATTTACGAAATTACAAGCGCTGATGTCACTGCCTGCGTACTGCGTCCCTACCTGTTTATTATACACACATGCGTGCGCACGCGCGTGTGTGTGTGTATGTACATATATGTGTGTTGTGCGTGTGCGTGTTGGTTAAAAGTCACGTATTACGACTTTGTTTTCAGGCGGACACACCAGAAGAAAACCCAGACATTGAAAAAGTTCAGGAAATCGTTCAGACTGGCTGCCGGAATGTATCCGAAAAAAGACACCCCGAACACACCTCCACCTGCTAACGCCCTAAAGCGAGCGAGTAAACGGAAGTACGGCCCTATAACCGAAGAGGTTTATTCTGTCATGAAACAATTAGGTAGTAACGTGAAACAAAAAGATGACTTCGATGTATTTGGCGAGAATGTCGCTTGCCAGTTACGGATAATAACAGATGTGCGTAGTCAGATTATTGCTAAGCACCGAATAAACCAAATTTCGTTTGTGATGGAAAGTTCCTCATTCAGTAACCATTCTAACGGCAGTGTGCCATATTGTTCAACTTCGAGGCCTTCTAGTGCATCGTCATTAAGCTCCTGCACGCGAGATCCTGCAGCGCGTGAAGACCCTACAGGTAAATTATTCTCGAACGTTATGGTTTGAGGGACGAAAAGGAAGCCAAGGAAGTGTTAAATAACTAGGAACATATTTATACAGAATTCAATACTACTACTTGTTGTGGAACAGTTCTGGTATTTATTTAAAACCTTGCATATTCGCCCTATCAATAACCTTGCATAAAAGCCTTGTTTACACATGTAGAGTAAATGGCAGAGTGCTCGACCGAGTTTACGGGTTTGTAAAATCGAAAATTTGCCGCTTAGGATGTTTGCACATCTGCAGATTCGGCAGAGTATTTTTACCGTTTACTTCTCCCGTCTACCCAAGGCTGAATTATGTTTATATTCATATTTGAAGAATAGCTTTAAAAATATTACTTACTTGGATGTTCTCTTTCAGCAAATCGATCAAAACCCCACACACTTCTGGTACAAAAAATGACATTGTTGCTTTTGAAATTTTAAACAAGTAGCTTAAGCTTGTGTACGAGTTTCCAGTAGCTAAAAAAACGCAAGGTCATTGCAAGCTTTTCATTTACTGGAATAGCTTTTCTGTAATTAATATCTTGTTTGCCAATTTTATGTCCTATCATTGATACTAAAAACTCAGTCACAACTAGCCATTAACAAACCGTTTTTAAAGCTTCCATTACACTTTATTTCGCCTGACAAACGATCAATGTCATCTTCATTCAAGTCTCTTAACAAGTCACTTCCACTATATCTAACTCTTGCCCGCAGAGATGGTCTCACCCAGAACCTTCTTGGTCTTCTCTCTTTCGCCAAAATGACACGTGCTGCCGCAGCGAGTACAACTTCCTCCACACTTGACATCTTGCAGTCAACTGAGGTTATGCGGCCACAATGTTATTAACAAAAGTAAATGTCAAACTGGGTGATTTTACCAGCGTTGACACAGACTTTTGTTACCAACACGTTGTTGGTAACAAAAGTTATAAACATTTGTTGCTAAAAGTCGGTGTAAACGCGGCTTGAGCTAACAAAAATTATGTACTTGCGGAATTGCTTGCGCAATTAAAGTTTATATGGCATTTAATAAGCACACGGGTTATCCTGGGCACTGTGAAAGTTATTCAGTGAACTGTATCTTGTGAAACTAAATATATTGCTGACACATCTTTCAGAATTGATGGCCGTTATTAAAGGGGTCATACGAGGATAATTAATTTGGTGTCGTGTTATAGTGACAAGTGATTTTAGGGATAATAAGCGCGTTATGGGCCAAGTCATCATCGTGTGCGGTGGGTCAAATGCGTCATGGGAGGCGCAGACGTTTTTCTATGCATTAACTGTGCAACACTGTTTTTGCTTAAGTCTTGGTTAGTACTGCAAGGGGGACTAGCTGTCGTGATATTAACAGCCGTAATTGATCAGGTGGGAGGAAACCCGATGTCTATTTGTATGAGAAACTGCTTCACGGTAACCAAGAGTCGTTTTAATTGTGCCTAACTTTCGGGTGTTTGAAATCGCACTTCCTTCAATTAACTGTGTTAAGGAATAATCATGAATGGTAGCGGGGATGTGTTATTTCACACTACACACAAGTCACTGCAGTTAACACGAGTCAGCGGGTTACAGACGTTTTTATTAGAACTGTAGGGTCGCGTCTGTTTAAAGTAGTACAAAAAGGAGGCCATTGGAGCAATTACAGAAAAGCCTGTTTGTTGCAACTTTTAGTACTTCCATAAATTGTATAAATATGTGATAATTTATATTTAGAGTGTTTGATACACATTTCGAGGCATTAGTCTCGCAGGCAGAATCAAATTCAAACTATGTTCCTTAAATGGCTGTAGTTTTTTTTATAACGGTCAAAGTGTATGACTGTGAGTTTGCTTGAGTGTTAATTTAATAATTAAAATAATATTTGGTGACTTTAGGACGCTGAAATTTTGCATTCCTTACAGTAATTGACTGATACATATATTTGGTTTGGTGTGCATTGAAAGACATTAACCTATGGTGATCATATCCGTTATTGTGGATCAACGGAATGTACATTATGGGTTTTCCGTTTTGTGGAATACAATATTGAAAGACGCCACGAGTATCATTCACGCCATTAAGTTATGTTTATCATGTGTGGTATACTTGTAAATGGCCATCTCTTACTTACTGCATGCACTTATATGTTGCAAATGATCTAACCACAATGGTGCATCTCTAGTGATGGTAGAATTTCTTAGCATTTGGGCAGTATTTTTATGTAACATGTTTATAGTGTAATATTTGGTTACAAATGTGCAGAACTGTAAGGTCCCATGCTGGGTGTAATGAAGATAGCATAATTTTTGGTAGGCTTTGTTTGTATTTCTAGTTGGTCAAATACAAAGGTATTAGACTTTGAAATCTGTTTTACTTTTGCATAACCCTTGTACAATGCTAGTTCAGTTTATGGCACCGAATAATCAAAAACTATGTATTGTCAAATTGTCCAAACTAACATCTTATGCTACCAGCTAAAGGTGTTCAGAGCTTTCAAAAGTGCTGAGTTTATAGTGAACAACCTATAGGATGCAGTACTGCATCACACAAAATTAGAAAGCTTCTGCTGTTCTTTAGTACCTAAAAAAAATAATGGGGGTGTGGCTGTAATGGATACATGCCAGTGTATTTTTAAGTGAATACGTGTGCGTTAGCGAGCAATTTTTCTTTGGGATATTGGAATGGAATGAAAGTAACGAAACGGATACTTGACTTCTATTACTTAATGCGACTTCACTAAACGAAATCATCAATTTGTCACCAACCTCAATGCGCTAGCATATCTGAGTCGCGAGATGTACCGCCCAGAAATTTTCGCCCATGCTCAAAATTGCCGCCAGTCCATGTGGTGTAAAAACTCCAGATCATGCTCGCATAGCAGCGGTACACCCGATCGAACGAGACGACGCATATTTCAATCGTGTTATTCGCCACAGTTAGTGTCTGAATGTATCGCACTGCAAACGTTACATCGCCGTTTCCGTCCTGGTACCCCGTGTATCGGTCTGATTTTGAAGACGTATGTACGTCAAAACATTCTTTCGAAATTGAGGCACTGTACACTGCAATGAAGTGTGGCAGTTTGATGTTACGAAGTAGAAATTGAACTCTAAATCTATGTAGTAAATGAACTAAGAATGTCCTTGCTCTGGAATATAGCATAACCAATCAGCAACTGTGGTGTGACAACTCAGTAGTCTCAAATATAGGTAGCAGCAAATAAATTATCCGGATGTTTGAACACAGTAGAAAAGTAATTTATCAAGAACAGGAGCGAGTGTTGGATTTCCGTACCGTTACTTTAGAGCATAATATCTTAAACGAGACCTTGGGAATGTCTCATCTCATTCATCATTACAGTTTTAAAAGTCGCGGACGATTTTTGTAGACCTTGCTGCCACATCGCCAACTAGTGTGGGTCAACGCGATAGTTACGGAAACAGTGACGAAGGGAAAAAGCAGGGGTGGTTTTGCTCTGTTTACAATCTTAAAATTGCTAATAAAGATGTAGCGCAATGATAGCGTATCTTGCACACGGTACCGTATATTGTGTGTTGACGATTCATACGCCAAGGTGGTAATTCCGGACAGTGAAAAATCGACCATTATTCACCATATCATCCTTCTAGATTGATATTCGCACATTTGCCATTTTATTGATACTGGCTTTAATGCGAATAAGTTTCCCACCATCATGTTACGCGTTCTCAAAAACTTAATTTAGGGTGTGAAAACAGTCATTTCTCCTCGTAAAGAAATTCAGAGCTGGAAACACACACTCTTATATTGTTGATTATTATATAAGATCGCGGCATCGTTTTATAAATGCACGTCATAAATTTCAACTCTACAGCAAATTATTCTATTATGAACCCAGCTTTAGTGTCTGTCCCGTTACGAATTATTTAGCTTCTTGGTTTCTTTATGGCACCTAGACTGCGCAGCGGTGTTATTTTTTTTATTAATCACCGGCAAGGGAGCGGAATAGCACAAGGGAACCGCATATCTCGAGGTGGGGAGCAGTCAGCTGCCGAGACACTAGCGCTGCTCGTTGCGTCCCGGCGGGACCTGTAAACTACGATAAAGGTTCAGAAAAGGGCGACAAAAAAAAGTAGTAACCCCTTTGCTGCAAAGGAGAAACAATGCTTTAATCTTAACCCCTAACATTTCCTGCAACAAAAAAAAATATATTCTGTTAGTTTAGCCCAGTACGCATTTAATAAAAATTATCCCTGAAATTACTGGAAAATAAAGCTAAAAAAAAAAATTCTAGCCATAGGTCTAAATATTTGTACAGTTACCGGCACTTCGTTGTCAAAGTTCACGAATTGTTAGTACAGAATATGTTGGGAAATGTTGTCGGCTTACTGTGATGCTGATTTATTTTTTATATTAGAATATTTTGATCATCTAAAAAACATTCAATCAGTCACTGTAACAAGAGAATGATAGTTCTTGCAACGAAGCACGCTTCGTATAGCCTTAGAGTTATTCGCCATGGACACCCGAAGCTACACGAAATGCGGAGATTTTCCGTAATTTAAAAATTCACAGAACAGTACCGCATTTCCTCGTTTCGGACCGCGTTGCTATTTTATTGTTAGTCTACGAAAATTTCAACTAATTAACCGAATTTCTGATAGTGTACACGACTCGGTTGTTAGTTAACATTGGAACCGATCCTTTGTTTTGGGGGGAATATGCAACTGAGCTAGTATTTGTGAAGCATTGCTTGAATTCATCGGTTTTTGTGACGGTGATACTTCAAATATTTGCGAACACATGTAAGATTGTTCTAATGTCCGCAATCACGCCGTAAAAAAGAGGCAAAGTTACTAACATTTAAACTATATTTTTCATCTTGCACATAGTTTGTGAAGTATTACTAGAAATTATTCTTACAGAATGTTTAACTTTCCAAAAAGAGTATATAGTGATTTCACTGAGCATTTGTTTCTTAAGTCAGGGTAGCCACAACGCATGCGTGTACCATACATGCTTTATTGTACCTGTGATTCAGAATGGTAAATTTACGAAATTTTCTTGCAGTGTACGAAGGCGTTCGTTGCTTGGAAGACTACGCCCTTTGAAACCAGACGTGTATCATCCTTAGCACGTGAAGTACGAACGACCAGCGATATTTTCCTAGTTTATGGAGTGCGACGATGTTTGTCAATTTGGCCTGGTATCGGGTTGGCAAGGGAGTGGACGACCCTTCGCAAGCAGGACACGTCGTAGAATTTATGTCCAAACATTGTACTGCATCTGATCTGGGAAGTGAGATGAACGACATTTTTTTTTTTTTTAGGTGGAAGTGTTCTTTGCGCCAAGGAAAGTTTTTAGGCGCAGAACTTCAGCGACATAAATTTTGCTGGGTTTTTATTTTATTTTATCATCTTCAAGATTTCGGGCGAACGGTTAACATTCTTGTGTGCTATGCATACAAAACTGTTGAGGTATATCCATAGGTTTTGAAAGTGGTAATAATGACGCAATTGGTACTAGCATCTCTTAGGACGGTAGGAAAAATATTGGGTTTTGATCTGTGATTTGCAAGTAGTCTGTATTTGGAGTGTCAGTGGTGGTGATAATGGCGGAAACTGTTGGATATTGTGAGAAAAACAGCGTAGCTACGGATTTATATTGGGTGGGCCGAGGCTCATCGGTTTCGATTTACAGTAGAACCTCGTTAAGTCTAATCAANTATACATGTTTGCTTAAAATGGGTAAAATTAATAAAAAAAAAAAAAAAAAACTTTTTTTTTTTTAATTACGTTTGAAGTGTGTTTACAGATTAGTCAAATTTACAGATTGCACACGCGCGCGCCGTCCTAGCAATCCTGCGCTCGCTGTACGGTACAGTAAGACTGTGTGCACCAATTAAAGCAGTAACTCTTGTCTGTAATTCTAGCACAAAATGCGTTTTTATAACTTAAAGGTTTATTTGTGAGAATTAGTTCTTTCCGATTATCTTCTTAACCTTCATAACTTTAATACAGCTCTCTTTAATAAATATATATATTTTATATATTAAATATATATATATATCTTATATATATCTTGTGTATATATATATTAACAATCTTGTGTATATATATTTAAAGATATATATATCTTGTGTATATATATATTAACAATCTTGTGTATATATATTAAAGATATATAGTAATCTTCCTGTAAATCGGTTCGGGTTATCTGGGGCCCAAGTTAAAGGGAGCAGATTTAACGAGGTTCTACTGGAATTCCAAATATATTACACATCTGCATGTGGCGACTGTTAGTTTCCCCACAGACGTGGCAGCTTGCCATCACCCCAAAGGGCGCGGCACTTTAAACTCGCTTGAGTAAGATGTGTTAAAGTTGTGTAAAGTTTTGGTCTTCAATTCTGTACACAAAATGGCTGCACGCTAAATCATTAACATTGCTAGTAAGCCTGTTAATTTGGAATGAGTTTTTGTTGTTAATGCTTCCTAATTTTATGAAGTTTTTTTTCCCGTTGACTTTTTCTCTCGGTATATTAGAGGGGGGTGGAGGAGGCAAAACACACTTGCACCCTCTAAAGTCTGCGCCTGAGCAACAATATTGGCGGTGGCCCACACGTCGTGTACGTGGAAATTGTTACGTGACTCCTGTGAAAAGTACGAAGTGAGTTAGTGGTTAATTGTTTATTATAGTAGTTGAAACTTCCAGAAATGTCCTGAGTGATAGTTACGCTCGTTTGTTGTACGGCACCTCGAATTGATTAAGCGTTGAAATCTTATGAACTTAACTAGCTCAGTTGAATAGTTTTAAATCTTTATATCATCATATAGGTCCTGGGATATGTAAAGGATGGCAATCCCTATTGTAAAGGAAAAAAATAACTCTCGTATGTCTTTTCTTAAAGTGCATCGAAAATATCTCTCGGTCAGGCCACAAATCTAAATTAAATTGGCTGGTCGCAGGAACAAGAAATTAAATAGAAGCCGCTGTACACCTTTACGCGACAAATATGGGGATCTTCTTGACAATCTTGAGGAAAGTCGATTAACTCCGCGCGCGGCGAACAAGCAACTGCTACGAGGAAACTCCGTGTCAAGAAGAAAATACCTTGGAAAATGTCACGAGGAACAGAAATTACGCAATGTATTCAGTTTCCAGGAGAGAGTTACGTAGGTGCGTAGAGAAGTTACAATTCCCGGAAGTAGGAAACTTCCCATCAAGAAAGAGCCCTCATCTCCCTTTGTCGGCCCTAGTCTAAAATGTCTGGCGCTATTTAGATAGTAAATTAACTTTCAGAAAGGCGTGACATCGGCTTATTACAAAATATGCTTCCTTAACACTTTGAGCACTATGACAGTGTAGCTCCGGCGAAGCAAATTTGAAAATATCTGTACACTTGGAAACAAAAATCGTAAGAATTTAGTTCCATTGTTTTCATAGCTTCAATCATGATTTCATACGAACAGTTCGACTCAACATTTGCGGGAAAGGAATACTAAATTTTTGTAAGACTACGCAAATAAACTCGATGGAATGTAAATTGTGCTAAATATAAAAGAACATTCGATTAGAAGGCTGTGAACTCGGCACTATATTGGCTGAAAGCCAGGTGTAGTGTCTGGTGTAGCGCCTAATAGTTAGTGAGAATACACACACCAACAGAACTTAAGTTTCCACAGAGGTGGATATAGGCAATTAACTTCTAGCATGTCTTGGGGCCGCGGTGGTGTAGTGGTCAGACTACTTGCCTCACACCCGGCGGGGTCGCTCCCGGATTTTCGCAAGTGGGAATCATGCCGGACGATGCCGCTGGTCTACGGGTTTTCTCGGGATCTCCAGTTTCCCCCGCCCTTTCATTCCGGCGTTGCTTCATACTCAACTCACTTCACCCTCATCGGCTCCAAGACCTCGCTTTTAAGAGCCGCTTAAATCTCTTCACTCGATCACTATCCCCTTATCTCCTTTCATCTTCCCTAAGCGGCATCCGTTCCTTATCTACTATAAGGAAGGATTTAAGGGTCTTATGTTACAGTTTACCACGCATTCTTTGCAAAAAAAAAAAAAAACAACTGTTGTGAGAGGTAGGATAGTTTTCCCCCAACGATGACTCTGGATCTAAGCGGAGTGGAGAAAATTATGTGATTGCAGTATTAGTTCGGTATATTACGCAAATTTCTCCAGCAGTTACACCCCCTGCTAGTTCGTTGTTGATCCAATACCAGACACGTAAGGTAATTAATTACCTTTATCCGTGGGTAGATATACATAACCACGATTTCTGATATGTTTCATGTGAACATTGTGTCGTTCGTTTCCTTGCAAGCGAGTGACGTTCACTTGTAAAGGATCTGACGGCTTGCGCCTGGTGTGATCCATTTTCAGCACAGTCGCTGTGCTGTGAAGGAATCTATAATCTCCCACGTTCTCAGCCTTTCCCTATATAACCAAGCACGCTTCGTTCGTGCTTAGTGTTTAACTCTCGTAGTTCGCAGTTATTAATGGACCTCCCTAGCAGTCGTGTCCATCATAATTTCTAAAACACTATGGAGTATTGTAATGTAAATTTTTTTTTTTTTTTTTCAGGACAGCTGTTTCGATATTTTGATGCCAATTCATAAATTACGTTATTGAACCACAAATGTGGTCGTGGAAAAAGTGTCTGCAAAAATCGTAAGGATCCCTCTTTTTACGATATTTATCCTTCTGTAGAAATGTTTTAAACTATAGCGTCAATGCTGCATCTTTTCTGAACAGATCTGTGTACTAAAACCCTTTGTTCACTGCGTAACATTCTGAGGAAGCAGAACACGTGTGAAGCTTGTTTGTGCTATTTTCCAACGCCGACGCAGTTCTTCCCCTACGGTCGGACATGGCATTGAGGTGCTTAAAATATTTTTCTAGGGAGACTTTTAAGTGAGAGGAAGTGAACTGATGAATACCCTCAACTCCGCTCGTGTAATTTTCCTCATAAAACCCCCTAGGCCCTATAACAAAGCCTATTTAAATTTAGTCGTTCCTCGTAGTTGGTTAATTTGATGCCCAGATATAGTCTAACACATGTAAACTATGATGTTAATCATGCTTAATCGCTGAAGTGTCTCGAAACAGAGCAAAAATGATCGACTATTTGAGAGCGCATAATTTTCAGAAAATATTTTCATGACTTTTAAAGAACGAGTAGCAAAAAGATTTAAATAGATCTAAAACGTAAGTGTAAAATTATCTTTAAGCAAAGTTTATTTTGGACAGCCGCTCTTATCTGCAATCGCCGTTCAGCAAGGGAGCAGTTTCCAATAAATAAAATGGTAAATTACCATGGATCGTGTACACAATTTTTTGACCATTAAATCAATACCAATTTTGGATTCTTTTGGAGTACCGCCTCGACTAAGGGAATTAGAATAGTTGAAATATGAATACATTAGGAATTTTAGTAATAAAACGTTCACTCGGGTGGGCTTGCTGCTGAGTTCGTTCATTTTTTGAATAAATCTTTGCAAAAAATCCCCCAGCGTAATTACATTAATTTCGCCATAAGCTCTCTCTCATCTAAATTGACGTCGGCAGTTTTCTCCCCCATCCTCTCCTTCCGTCTCCGCTTCACTCAAAATTCCTCCCTAGTCGTACATTCATACGACGTGCCTGAGCGACAGGGCCCACTGAGAAAAGAACACAGTTGCAGGAATCAAATTTCCGTAGTCACAACCCACCTAAACTTAGAGGCATTTCACGATTAATGGAGCATTTCTGAAATCAACCTTTAAATCTTACTGCTCTTTACTGTGTGTGTATATATATATATAAAGATATATATATATATATACATTTTTTATATTTTTTTTTTATAACGAGCACACAGCTCGGTATGCGCGTAGTTAAGACGAACTACTTTCCATTTGTCGTTACCAACTTGACGTTAAATTAAAAGTGTCTGGTGAACAATTGTAAATACTAGAATTATTTCGTCTTTTTTTTTATGCAAATAAATGTAAGAATTATAAAATTTGTGAAATAATGATCAGGATATGGCAGTGTTATATGGCGGAGGAATACACAATGTCCTTGCAAGTAAATCTTAAGCAGGGCTTTCGAAAGTGTTGAGTTTATCGTGAACATCCCATATAGTAAGTATAGGGACAGTAATCAAGTGGGTTGTTGGTAAAGTTAATTGTGGCCCTGTCTGTGGTTGTACCAGCAGCTATACATAATACAACAGAGCAACTTGTCATTGCAACAGAACAGGTTGTTAATTCAGCAGAGAAACTTAAGCAATATCTCGATCAGCCCCGCAACAAATACGATTGTAATACACTTATGGAACATTCCTATACTGGTACGGAAGTTTGGTTTCCGCTATCGTGAAGCCCTATTGGAGAACTGTTCTGTTTTCTCTCCTCTCCCCCCCCCCTCCCCTGAAAGGCATGGCAGCTTGCTGCAACCAGGCGCTGGCGTTTCCATCCATGCTGGTCCTGAGGGAAGGATCAGAGACGCGACGCGCTTAGGGACGGTGGAGCGGCTTGCTTGATGGATAACCCCTCGCATCGATCGAGGTAACACCCGCTCCCCCGGTCCACCACGAAGACTAAGTTTATGATGGCAGTCCACGTGACGGAGTGCAGTTCTGCGGAGAGAGCGGTAATTCCTCCCGCACGTGACCTTCAACCGTTCTGTCGGAATACGATTACCAATCTGGCTGTAACTGGCCGCAGAGTGAAGTGATTCCGACGGCTCTAAACAGCGAGGTCTTGAGATCCGATGAGGGTGATTGAGGTGAGTATAGAGCAGCACCGCAATGAAAGGGCGGGGGAAACGGGAGATCCCCGAGAAAACCCGCCGACCAGCTGCATCGTCCGGCACGATTCACACTTGCGAAAATCCGGGAGTGACCCTGCCGAGGATTGAACCCCTTCGCCTTGGTGGGAGGCGAGCAGGCTAACCTCTCAGCCACAGCGGCCCCTCCGAACGGCGAGATCGCCGTAGCCACACGTGCCATTTGCAGAGCCTAACAATTGTCCTGTATTAATTTACGTACTTATAATAGACTACGGCGTAACTCTGTTCGTAGAAATCTGGCAAAACTATGATCGCATGTACATAAGACAACCAATTACCTAAAAGTGTCCATGCAGGAAGGAGAATAAAATATATTTGTGGCGTGGGCTGTTATACTACAGAAGTATATACGGCGCAATGGTGGTCTTCTGAATTAATAACCAAATCGTATGATACAAAGAAACTTGCGTTATCCGTATTTGTGTAGTGTGCCTAAAGTGATAATAGAGGAATTTGGGGGGAAGGAGGGGGTGAAGGTTGGTCTATGGGAAGACAACAAGTTAACTGTCGCGAGACATTGCTCTTTCTCCAAAAATCACACACAAACACGAGACTCTGGGGGTATGCCAAAAGGCACAGTTGAACAGCAAGCAACATGCACGCGCGCGCACACACTGTTAGATGTTTTAAATATGCCGTTGTGAATTTAACACATTGCAACAGCATATATTTACAAGACGTCCAAGAAATGTTAGAAGTTGGTCACCTATATCCACCACTTCAGAAAATACCAGCTGTGTTGGTTTCCGTATTCCCGGTGCCGCTGGGGTATTGGTCCACACGCAATCCACAGTTCATCACCGGCCACGCTTACTGTATAACGTTCATTACTGTCCAATTGTCGGCCAATGTAAAGCGGAGTTGAGTATGATCCAACGAAATGTTCCTTCCTAGGTGAAGTAACATTCAATCCATTGTCTCGCAGGAAGCGCCGACGTAAAACTACGTTGCGATGCGCTTCATTAAAACTTCTGGTGACGTAAAATTGTCTCCTATGAGCTGAAAGTGTACATGATGTCGTAATATCACCGAAAATTCCGTTTAATTCCTTTGAAAACAGGCATCATCATACGAGACGTTGATAGCAAGGCAAGGGCGTTAATGTGTTACAATACTTACTTGCGTTAAGATAATTGCTATATTTTTGTATTCATAAAATTACTAATACGCTGAGAACTGCCTTTATACGTTTCCAGTAATATCGATATTATTAACCTATCTTATTCTAAAAATAAATTTAATTTTCGTAAGTTTATATGCGTGCTATGTCGTGTAACAGTTGTTAGTGCATATGGCACAATGGACTTGGAGAACATACAGCCAAGTCCGCAGAAGTTTTGAAATTAGTCTCTTGACACTTATAGATAACGTAATAACTGCNTATATGCGTGCTATGTCGTGTAACAGTTGTTAGTGCATATGGCACAATGGACTTGGAGAACATACAGCCAAGTCCGCAGAAATTTTCGGAAAGAGTTCGGGAAATGTGGTGCGGAAACGGATAGCGTTATTACCGGGTCTTTTACCTTCCTGCTCTTTCCCTTGTGCGTTATCGGCGTACTTTTGTATCGTGTACACTATCGGCAATTACTTCATGAAGCGTGGTACAAAGTTTTCTGTATTTACGTGCGTTTCACAGTTCGTAATAGTTCCCAATTCCAACCAATGAAAACTTGCGATAATCCCCTCTTCTGTGATCATTTTGTAACCATATTGAATCTACTCAAATGGAATTTATTCATATTTCTTCCAATTTGACATAATGACGAGAATTTTTAAAACTGCGTGTAAGTGTGTGCACGCAGCAATGTTTTTAATGGTTTCAGTGCTCTCTTTATAGTGATCATATAGTGTGCCTTGATTGGCCACTTCCTGAAAACTTTAAACGAAGTTTTGAAATTAGTCTCTTGACACTTATAGATAACGTAATAACTGTGAACTCTTACATTACACATTTAATTTCTAAAATAAATTTAATAATTTAACTGCCAACGTACACTGAAGCCTGCCTTGCACTAACCCCGGTTCTGCTTTCTCAAATTTTATTAATGTTATTACGATCTTGTACTGGCAGTTACGACTACAGCAATAACAACGTAGAAAGTTGGCAGGTTATAAACCACCAGACAGTTACTGCACGTGCAAATGTGCAGAACGCTGGGAGAACAAATATCTTGAAAGGGAAGTTGTGGACAATCGCCTAGAGTGAAAAGCTGACCCCATTAATTTAATGCATTTCTTAAACAACCGTGTACCATATGTCTCAAATCAGATGACTGTCTTTTGCNGAACTCTTACATTACACATTTAATTTCTAAAATAAATTTAATAATTTAACTGCCAACGTACACTGAAGCCTGCCTTGCACTAACCCCGGTTCTGCTTTCTCAAATTTTATTAATGTTATTACGATCTTGTACTGGCAGTTACGACTACAGCAATAACAACGTAGAAAGTTGGCAGGTTATAAACCACCAGATTTTACACAGCAGTTACTACACGTGCAAATGTGCAGAACGCTGGGAGAACAAATATCTTGAAAGGGAAGTTGTGGACAATCGCCTAGAGTGAAAAGCTGACCCCATTAATTTAATGCATTTCTTAAACAACCGTGTACCATATGTCTCAAATCAGATGACTGTCTTTTGCAACTTCGTAAATGTTCAATAGTTGCAGCTATAAATAATTTATAGAGATCCCAGTGAAAACACGCGGTAGACCAATACCAACCTCGTGACCTTTCTCCAGAATTGTGGTGCTTGATTTTTAAGCTCTTTGGCTCTTAACATTTTTTACGAAAGAAAAATCCCACTTATCTTTGTTTGCCGTGTTTTGATAAATAAATATGCCTGACTTTCGGCCGATTCACACTACGTTACAATGCTATAGGGGAAAATAAATATTTTTATCTTTTTTCATATCATATTATTTTTCGGAGAATGTTTAGACTATCGCCGAATGTTTTCTTCAAAATGACTAAGCCAACATTGCAAATCAATTTTTCTCGGCACTTTACCTGAACTTGTTGGTTGACTGAAAGCGTAGAGCGATCTTAACTTTCCTACAAGATCCAGTTATTGAAATCCTGTCCTAGGTAAAGTATTTAAGGGGTCTCCGTAGTTGTCGTGTGGGGTTTATTGTAAGTAGTCGTGTCTATTCAAATTAAAAAAACAACCCTGGAATGTGTCAATGTAAATCTTTTTTCGCCCTCCTCCCGTGGCGCAGTCTGTTTGTGCGCCGCCGGTCTGAGGTGCGAGAAGTTCTGGGTTCGAATCCCAGGTAAGGCATGGGTGTTGTAAGTTAGATCATACGTTTTAAGCCGTCCTCTGATATGCCTTCAGGCATAACACCGGGTGACGTTAATAAGCCAGATACAAAAAGATTTAAAAATTATTTTTTTCAATACAGAAATGAAAGTCTATGTTTTGTTGCCGATTCATAAATTTCGTTGTAGAAACACAAATGTGGTCTTTGGAAAGTGTAAGTAGCACTCTATTTACGATATTTATTCCGTAAAATAGTAGTTTAAAACTATAAACGACAATGCTGTGTCTTTTCCGAACAGATAACTATTTTAAAACTCTGTAGTCGTCGCATAAAATTCCGAGGAAAAAGAACACACGCGAAGCTTGTTAATGCTATTTTCCTTCGCCGTCATGTTTCCTTATGCCCGGGATCGAACACCACTGGTGTTTCAAACTGCGAACAGCTATCGCCCGCCGTACTCAACATTGACGTGCCACCAGGCGGCATTTCGGACGTATGCCGCATGAGGATTACTGGGTCAAGGTCGCCATATCTGTCCGCTATCGACAAAGCTCTGTCCCATCCTCCCTCAGTCGTCCCCGCGCACCCGAGTGCGCTGTTCAGCTCACAGTATATGCCTGCCTGCTCGCACTACCCTCACACTTTATAAATCAAACCTTAGAAAAATCAAACCTTAGAAAAATCACTCCATGTATGACGTATTTATTTCCTAAATATGCCATGTATCGCAAGCTTTTTTAATACTTTTAACATAAATGTATCTTTTTTTTTTTTTTTGTTAAATTGAACTGTTTATTTATATTTGCTTCAATAAATATAAAATTTAATCTAAAACTAATATGAATGAACACAGATAAAATAGGCGTGTTGGTAATGCCTAGAAACAAATAGTTCTTATGCAAAATATTATTAAACTGAGCGCGCACAAAGACGGTGCGTTTTGATCCTTCGGTATAGTTTTCTAGAAATTGTTTAAGCTTTGTTTGCATGAGGCGGAGTAGAACTTTAGCAGGGCTTCAGAAACGTTGAGTGAACATGAATGGATGACGATGCACAGACTTGGCGATTAGTGAACCTCCCTCACGAGCAGGGTATGGGTTGAACCACGGCCGGTCTCTGTTGAACGGATTATCACAACTGTAAATTTTTAAAAATGGCAAAATATTATTTCGGCCTCGTTTGGAGAGTAATGAAAATGTGTGGTTTTATTATACTATTGGCCTCCATTAAAAAATAATTTCTCAGATTTTGAGTAAAATATTTTTATAAAATTAGGGGAGGGAAAGTTAAAAATAAATTAACATGGTCTTTTCTTCCTCCTCCTTTTTCTTCCTCACCCTTTTTCTTCCTCACCCTTTTTCTTCCTCACCCTTTTTCTTCCTCACCCTTTTTCTTCCTCACCCTTTTTCTTCCTCACCCTTTTTCTTCCTCACCCTTTTTCTTCCTCACCCTTTTTCTTCCTCACCCTTTTTCTTCCTCACCCTTTTTCTTCCTCACCCTTTTTTCTTCCTCACCCTTTTTTCTTCCTCACCCTTTTTTCTTCCTCACCCTTTTTTCTTCCTCACCCTTTTTTCTTCCTCACCCTTTTTTCTTCCTCACCCTTTTTTCTTCCTCACCCTTTTTTCTTCCTCACCCTTTTTTCTTCCTCACCCTTTTTTCTTCCTCACCCTTTTTTCTTCCTCACCCTTTTTTCTTCCTCACCCTTTTTTCTTCCTCACCCTTTTTTCTTCCTCACCCTTTTTTCTTCCTCACCCTTTTTTCTTCCTCACCCTTTTTTCTTCCTCACCCTTTTTTCTTCCTCACCCTTTTTTCTTCCTCACCCTTTTTTCTTCCTCACCCTTTTTTCTTCCTCACCCTTTTTTCTTCCTCACCCTTTTTTCTTCCTCACCCTTTTTTCTTCCTCACCCTTTTTTCTTCCTCACCCTTTTTTCTTCCTCACCCTTTTTTCTTCCTCACCCTTTTTTCTTCCTCACCCTTTTTTCTTCCTCACCCTTTTTTCTTCCTCACCCTTTTTTCTTCCTCACCCTTTTTTCTTCCTCACCCTTTTTTCTTCCTCACCCTTTTTTCTTCCTCACCCTTTTTTCTTCCTCACCCTTTTTTCTTCCTCACCCTTTTTTCTTCCTCACCCTTTTTTCTTCCTCACCCTTTTTTCTTCCTCACCCTTTTTTCTTCCTCACCCTTTTTTCTTCCTCACCCTTTTTTCTTCCTCACCCTTTTTTCTTCCTCACCCTTTTTTCTTCCTCACCCTTTTTTCTTCCTCACCCTTTTTTCTTCCTCACCCTTTTTTCTTCCTCACCCTTTTTTCTTCCTCACCCTTTTTTCTTCCTCACCCTTTTTTCTTCCTCACCCTTTTTTCTTCCTCACCCCTTTTTCTTCCTCACCCCTTTTTGCTTCCTCACCCCTTTTTTCTTCCTCACCCCTTTTTTCTTCCTCAGCGATTGTTTGCTTGTTTCCTCTCGTAAGAAAAATTATCTTGCAGCCTCCTTGTTAGAGGTCTCTACGGCACCTTCCCACGCGGTTCCGTGTTCACGTACCGGTCAAGCTATAAAAGTATGTGTCATTTCAAACATAGTGGTGTATTGGGTAATGTTGTTACCTGCTACTCGGGGATTGGGGTTAGATTCCTCGTACCGACCCTCGGAATTTTAGAGGTGGTTTGTGGGTTTCGCTCGCTTATTTCTTACTGCGGAAGGCAATGATAAACTGCCGCACAATTACGCCATCCTTATTGATCGACTTGAGCGCTCCGTGGTCTCCATCATCGTGACGTTAGGTGGGTTTCAAACCAGCCTCTGGGCTGACAATTTCATAACTAAGTGTAGTATGGAACAGTTCCACGATTAGCCTCACAGCATAAAGTGAGCACGTTAAAAAATCAGTAAAAGTATGCTGTACATTTTCTGGATGTGTTTTCTTAAAAGATTCGTTTTGATGTTTTAGGAAAATAGCATTAAAAATATGTTCTCAGTTATTAGTCTTTAAAATAAAAAACTTGTTTGATTATGTTTAAGACCTGAACATTGCGTCTTACGCAATTTTAAATTCTAGTGAAAATTATTTAAATCTTAATCTCCAGCTAATGCACATGAATTCAGTTACGATGCAAATATTGATCAGGATACGCCACAGCGAAACTAAAATCACACGTGTGCACAATAACTATTTGAGCGTAAGTTTTTACGCATAAACTGGAAAAAAAAATGGATTCGTTACTTAGTTGAAAAAAAACAGTGGAATACCCGAAGCTGTTCAGAAATACAAAACTGCTAAATTATCGGGAAAAGAAACTTCCCTACTCCTTATTACTGTATTTACACAGACTGTGGCCTTTAGTCATGTCTGTTTGCAAACGCTGGGTGGTAACGTACTGCGAATGCACAGTTGAAGCTGTGATTAAAAATGACTGAGTCAATTCGTTAAATGAAATTTTCGTATACCGAATAAGTTGAGTACTATTCACACAAGTTGTTTCATAACTCCTATTACACACTTCTGGGCTTTTTAGAGGGCACGTAGTAGATGCAGTTTGATGAGGAACCCATGTACGGAACGTTACTACAAAGGTGACACGAATCAATATTTAAAAACTCCAGCTGCACGATGGGCAACCCAACTTGACAACGGGCCACGTTTGAAGTCACCTGATGCCACGTGTCGTCTGTTTACGATCTGACTTACTGTTTCGAACGTCGCTACACTTGCCATCGAGTCGTCGACGAATGTCGCACAGTACAGGATGGACGAATACAAGTTTGCTGAGAACACAGGCACCTTTGTAAGGGTACAGCAAAGTTCAACTTACTGTTAGAGCTGCTCAACGCCTGTATCAGCAACGTTTTCCACATCGTGTAACTCTATGAAGTAAATGTTTTTCCAGATAAGAACAAGGGCTGCGGAAACTAGGGGACCTTCAAAGGTAACAGGGCCAACTGTGCTACTCCACAAAGGCACCGCACTCTCGACTTCGAAAGGGCGGTGATCCATAGAGTTGAAGAGAATCCTTCGAAGAGTACCCGAGCCATTGCACGTGCCATGAATGTGTCTCGTAACTTAAGGGTGTCTGGCGTGTTCTACATGAACAACGCCCTTACCACCACCAGAGGGTACACGCAGTGGGTCCGGCCGATTATGCGCCACATGTGAACTCCTATACATGGTTCCTACACCGTTTTGTGGACGCTCCTGAATTTCCACGGCGCATTCTTTTCACCGATGAAGCTGTTTTTAACTGTTGAAACAGCTACATTTTGGATGAAGGGAACACTCGCGCCTCACATTCCCACTGATTTCAGCAACGGTTTCGGCATAAGTGTATGGGCAGGTACCTTTGATGTTCGTACGATTGAGCCATACTGTCTTCCGTACCGCCTAATGGGCCCCGCACATACTTGAGATCCCCGCAAGAAGTACTGGTGCCACTACTGGTGGAATTCTTGGAAGATGTTCCATTAACATTTGTAAGCATATGTTCCAATATGACGGTGCACCAGCACACTTTCCACGGGTCTCCCGACATCATCTTAACCTAACATTCGTGGAAAGATGGATAGGTCGGGGTGGACCGATTGCTTGGCCACTACGATCGCCGGATTTAAGATCCCCTGTAGCTGCGGAGGAAGATCCGGCTGCACGAGTAATGGCTGCGGCAGAAGAGGTTCAACATACACATAGTATTATTGAGTGTACATACAAAACTTCTGGAATTGAGCTGCATCAAAGAATTATTCCTATACATATTTAGGTGGCAGCTGCAACGACTGCCGAAACGTTGAGGAATAATTATTTGACGCGGCTCAAGCCCAGAAGTTTTCTATGTATTGACAACGGCCGCGAAATCCTGCGGTCTATATTATCATCATCATCAAGCGAGTCCATGGGAACATGCTTCGCAGACGCAATGCGTGCAACAAACGCCGTGGTCACCATATCGAGCAGCTCTAGTACACGCAAGTCGATTTAAGTTAGTCTCACAAAAGTTATCTCATATGGTTTCCACATAACTTCATCTACTCCGTCTTCTCGAAAATTCATTTCACCCACACTTCGTCCAAAAGCAGAAAATACTTTCGCCACAGACCTGGTGTTTGCATTTTCCTGCCTGTATTTTCAAACATGTTTTCTGAAGGAACGTGGACTGCGGGGGGAAAAAGAACACCAGTGATGTCGCTGGGTATTTTGAGGTAGGAGGAGTGAAGTTGTGAAATACCGAACAAGGTTTCGCACTTAGCAGTTAGGGTCCGTATGGAGGGCGAAACTGAGAGAGGAGCACTTTAAAATGATACCTCTCTATCTTGTTTAGCGACGATGTTTGTGCGGTGTTTTCTTAGCTAAGAGACAGCGAAGACCCTAAAATAAAACAACTTCATTATATCATCCTAAATATTAACCGCAGGGCATTATTTTTAATTACGAACGTACTGAAGTCCGTGCCTGCCCGCGACACGGGNTATATCATCCTAAATATTAACCGCAGGGCATTATTTTTAATTACGAACGTACTGAAGTCCGTGCCTGCCCGCGACACACTGGCATTATATGTATCATACTACTAGTTGCAACACGACTGTAAAGAGAACGTTTAATTGCAGTTCTTTGTTAACCGAAACAGATTCTGCTTTGCCACAAATTTAACACACACGTTACACCACCAATTTAACTTTCTACTGCGATTGTTCTTCCAGTGTCTCAACCGAAGAAGGGGAAAGATTCTAGGCCCTGAAACGTCACGAAGACTTGTCATTATTGTTTTGTTTTATAATTTTTTCGTCGTTGTGTCCTCTCTGATTTATCTATTCTTTCCTCTCGTTATTTTTCTGGTTCCTGTGTTCTTCGTATTGTTGAATTATTTGGTTTTATAATCTGACAAGGAATACCTTTTCCTGGCTAGTTTCATTGTGGTTTTTGTCCTATTTGTGTGTGTGTTTGAGTTTTTAGTGTTGTGTTGTGTCCACTGATGTTTTTTTCCACTGTTTTTTTCCACTGTTTTGTTTACTTGTGTGGTGTTTGTTTTCGTAATCTTGTCTTTTATTTTGGTTTGCTTATGTTTGCCCTGCTTGCCAGTAAGTTGTTCGTCCGTCTTTTTGCCGTTTATAATTATTTACATATTTAATTTCTATTTACAAGGAAACAGCTTTTCCTTATTATCTATCTGTGGTGGTTTAAAATATTTTTTTAAGCGTTTTGTCTTGCTGAGTCCTGTGTGTCCGATTTATATTTACTCATGGTACGCATGGGCACAGTCCAATCATACAATCAGAATATAGAACGCATAGCACATAAAATTAGAATCCCCTTGATGTGTGAGGAACAGTGGTGGATGGCAGGTCAACCGCGCCACTTCCATACTTCGGGCACCAAGGGCCCGTCAAAGGACAAAAAGAGATAGAAAAATGACAATCCACTAAAGTGGTGAAATGAATGTAATAAATAAAAAGTGGCCTGACAGAAAGCAATAGGCCAAAATAAGAGGATGAGGAACATCAATAAAAGTAAAGGATGACTTGCAGCCCTACATTTCCCAGAAATGGTACAGTTTTGGGGGCGGAAAGTCATGCACGCGTGGCCCAACTAAAACTGGTAATGGAAAAAAAATCCGTAAATCATTTCATGGCAACTTCAACTACGTAGATCTCAATTTATTATGAGAATTTTGCAAAGAAAATTGTATTACTCTGCAGAAGGAGATAGGAGTGAAAAAGGGAGCGGGGAGAGTGATGTGCAGTATTTCTCTCTTTCTCTCTCTTTCTCTCTTTCTTTCTTTCAGTTCCTCACGTTAGACCGGGTATCGATTACGGCACGTTGTTTACAAACTTCCTCCGCGCTGCACCTCCACCGTCATAGTTCAGAACTCGGTCGGACAGACTTCAAGCTGACTGAGAAACACAGCGCACTTTACAGTATTACGTCACAAACTAACTTTAATTCCCTGCTGTGACAAAACTTTTCTGTGACGCGATTATGGTTTTTTGCTTCTATGCATGCTTTTCAACTAAGTAGAAATCGCGCACATGTTGTTTTGCAAATATTTGGCGTCACAAAATTCGTAATTACAATCCGTCGCTCAAATAACTTTTTTTTAAAATCCGAATGACGGCGTGAGAGAACTTATGCGATTACGATAAGAATTTCACTTTATTTTCGCCACTCTAGACGAGATTATGTAACGTTTAGCAGTTTAAATGCTCACGGGGAATCCACATAAGCTAAAAGACTTTGCCGGAACTGTGTGCACCACTACTATAGGACAGTGTACTTACGGCGATTTTAAACTGCTGAAAACCCACGTTATCAAAGCACTGCATCTCATAAGTGTAGGAGTCAGATTCGTACAAAAAATACTCGAGATCCCTACACTGAAAGTTTGTACAGACTTTCCACCAATGCATCGATAGGGTCGTTGGTACCCGCAGCAAGACGAGGACACTGCACGCTTGTTCAGAGCTTGCACTTAGCGGCGATGGCACACTTGATGTGCTAGGCAGTGTCGCACTTATCGCTCCCTTGCTTCTCGGCCTCAGGCGAAGATAATAGCTCCAGTAACAGCGATTTCCAACTGATAAAACTATGTTGCAGATGTATTCTGTGTGTGGCGACCTCGCTAAAGGGCTGCCGTCCAATGAGGTTCCGGATTGCAATCCTGGTAAACATTTTTTTAAATGTCAGTTTCGCGTGTAACCCGATACCGATAAACCTACTGGGTTAAAAGCGTGTGATGGGGAGGACATTAGTAGGCGCACTAAAAATATAAAATATATCGCAGAGGCAATAGTGAATAGTTACTTTCCTTGCGCTGAGTGGAAGGTTTGTTTCAGGCAACACATTTCCTAAGACATATGACTTATTCATAGAAATGCTTTTTTAAGCAGTCCAATCTATGAAAAATCTTAATCCAAAAATTTTGCATGTTGTAAAATGAAACCAAATTTGTTAATTTGAAGTGTCGTTTAGTTAACAAACAAATTTTTGTAAGACTAAATAAACGGTCTTCTTCCCCATTCTCTTGCATGCCGAGGTATCCTGAAGAGCAAGCAAGAAAAGGGGATAGGAAATGACCGAATTTCCATTTCGCGTTGGCGTCGAGTACGGACCTTATTTAGTTCGCGTGCTGCGATTGACGGACCCCAGCCCCGCCCTCTTCAGGGAAATCGTGTGAATACGACCACTCTCTTATTTGAGGGGAGGGGGGGACGTTAGAATGATCGTCCGGCCGGCGACGTTGAATCATTCATAGGTGCTCTCACGAGATTCCTTCATCCCAGGACTTGCCAGGATTCGCCGCCATTTATTTTGCATGAGCTTCCCCTCTTCGACACTCCGTGTCCTGGCGTTTTACACANACCCCCTTTTTTTTTTTGCGAAGTTATTTCAGATCCTGCACGTCGGTTTGCATTCATGAGAACTAAATCTGCCAGAGATGAAAAAAAAAATGCGAAAGCCCGCAAGATGAGTAGAAAGGATTTTTTTTTTCTTGTTTCTCTCTCTTCCCCCTTTTCGTTTGCTTGATTCGCTGTTCCCTGCTTTGGTTGTAAGAGAAGGGGGTAGGGGGAGCGAGGCCGGATACCAAACAACCCTGACGAGGGGCGGGACTGCTCGGATTCGCAAATTTCTGTGACGTATAGCCCCGTCCCCACTCCCCAACACCTCTTTCCACCCTCCCTCATACCCCTTATCTACACAACTACTCCGGAAAAAGCGAATGGAGAGGATGCGCATTCGTCTGCGTTAAGGGCGAAACTTTTCCTGCGGTCCCGCATGTTTTCTACGCCAGATAATTTCATGAAGCAGTTCAGAAACGGCGCGTGGTAATTACCTAGTGTAACTGTAAAATATAGACGCCCCGCTGCGTTGAATTCCCCGACGCGTTTAAAACCACGTATCATGCTTTCCTCGTTAGCGCGATAAACAATGCTGCTTTGAATGATCTCTGTGGTGGACGGGAAATGCCTGTGGCACTTTCCAAGTGAATACGTTGTACGATGACGTGGGTAAAATGGTAAAGAATACAGTATTGCTGAAATATTACCTAAATATAAAACTTCATATTAAGATTTATATTCATAATCTATCGTCTATTAAACATTTTCAAGTGTCCTATTTAGCATTTAAATTAAATTACTTCAAGAAAAGTAAAATTGACTTATGACACTGAATTATTATATAATACATAAAAAATATTTTCTTCTAAAAATTTTGGAGGAATTTCGTTGCGTAAAATTAGCGATGAGTGAAGTTTGTTAATAAAAATGTCACGTAACGAAAGAAATTCAACAGTCCAATGTCTGATGTGAAGTCCGGATTAGCGGAAATTATTTTCAGAGCAGGGCTTACGTTAATTTAATAGACGATTTATATGCATTGTTAAATTTTTGCTCAATTTTAATTTCAAAAATTAAAGATACATTTTTAACTTTTGAACTTTCGTGATCGCGTTGCAGGATACTGTAGACTTAACAACGTCCGTGTTTACGTTGTTCCAAATTTTGGCATACTGTTTTCTTTGCAAACGGTGAACAGCGTCGAATAAAAATTTTGGTAGTTTTGTATACATGCTGTATACACTGTCGAATCACATTATGACCACCTGCCAGTATCCAGAGTAATCGCCCTTCACAGCACTGACAGCAGCTAGACGAGCTGGCAGTGACTCAGTCAGGTGCTGATAGGTCTCCACGGGTATCTGGAGCCATGCGGTCTGCAGTGCTTAACACAACTGTTGAAGGGTGCGTGGCGGAGGAGACAGACGGCGAACACGACTATAGAGGTGGTCCCACAGATTTTCAATTGGATTGAGATCGGGGCTGTTTTGGGGCCAGGGAAGAATTTCTAAATCTTGATTGTGCTATTCCAGCCACGTGCGTACACTTCTAGCCGTTTGGCAAGGCGCATTATCGTGCTGGAAGAACCCACCCTCCCGAGGAAAGACAATCATCATGTACGGGTGGATGTGATCGCAGAGGATGGATTCATAACTAAATCGATAAAGAGTGCCTTCCACACGGATTATAGAACCCAGAGAATAACACGAATATTCCCCAGACCATCCATAACCATGCCCCACCGCTTTGTGTTCGTCCAGAAATTGATGCAGGGTGTCTGTTCTCCGACGTTTATCGCCGGTCACGCTTGTGTCTATCCGTTCTATGCAGCTGAAAACGTGACTCGTCGGAAAAGGCTACCCGTCGCCAATCAGCAGCGGTCCAGTCGCCATACTGTCGAGCAAATTCTAGTCGTTTTAGTCGATGCACCTGAGTTAGCATAGGTGCAGTTACTCTCAGTCTACTCCGGAGCCCCATTCGCAGAAGGGTTCACTGAACTGTTGCGGTAGACACGTGTCTGGATGCCCCCTGGTTCATTTGGACGGTGAGCTGTTCCANAGAAGGGTTCACTGAACTGTTGCGGTAGACACGTGTCTGGATGCCCCCTGGTTCATTTGGACGGTGAGCTGTTCCATCCCTTTTTTGCAACTCTGTTAAATCGCTTCCCTTATCCACGACAGCAGGTGTACAGCTAGCATGACAGTCACAATGTATACCCGCTTCACCAGCCCGCTTCAAGGGCCATACGTCACGGACTAAGCGCTGCAGATGGCACTTCTAGCAGGTGGTCATTATAATGTGATTCGACTGTGTAAGGTAACGTGTCTCAAACGCTTCCTATTGTTTGCGTTTTCATTTTTTCCTCGCGTGTTATTTTTCCCTGTAATGTAAGTACTTTGTTAAATGACACTTAATTTCTTGCTAAGCGGAGGGGAAATATTGCTGGCATACTGACACGCATGGGCGCTGAGTTTGTCGAAGAGGGGGTGCAAAGGGGGCGGTCGTCCATCTGCTTTTCAGCCAGGAGGGTTGTCGCACCCCTGGGTTGATAGACGATGGTCGGTAACTGCTTCAGTTTGTGATAAGTGTTTATAACTTGTGACAAACTTCGCAATATTTTTAAAATGTAGTTAATAATAGGTATTTATGTAACTAAAAATACAAATACTATATAAATATTATTAAACTTTTTAAGAGTAAGATATTCACAGTAAGGACAGTGGGAGAGCGTGAGACTAAGATTGAAATGTACGTAAATATGGTTACAGGAAGTTTCAGATTTTCCCGCATTCTGGAAACAAGTCGGTGCTTACGTGTTGACGTTAAGTGGTAATGCATAAACTATTGAATATTTGTAATGTGTTAATAAACATGAAACTCCTAGTCTATGTAAAACACCTCCAAATTTTTCGGAGCTTCGGGTCCTGTAGAAAAAACTGGCGAGTTTATCCAAAATCTACTTAGCAAAAAAAATCGTTATATAGTTTTACTGGAATAAAAAAAAGTCAAATGAAAGCACCTTTAGGAAAACGCGAACTCGTTACTTGTATACGAGGCTCCATCTACCTCCTTGAAAATTTCATGCGAGGTTCTATAAAATGTTAAAGGCGCAAAAAACAGTATATGAAATGAGCGCCGAAGGCGACACAAACCGTAAGTCTCTCTTCCTCTGCGCCCAACCATGGGAGTCGTAAAAGTCCTCCTGGCCTTGTCGTACTAATTAAAATTATGAAGATAAACTTACTGTATGTCCCTACGCGCATTGGGATCTTCGTAGCCTACTGGCGTATCTTCTCACCATTTTCTAAGAAATTAAATCAAAGGCGGTTCTCTTTTCGTAAGTAAACCTATTGGGGACACGTTAAATAGTTTTGTCAAAGCTATCCACTTGGGTGTTAAGGATATAGTACAGAATGATCCTGAACTCTGGTACAAACTTTGACATGATTAGTTACGGAAAATGGGGTAGAGAACATATGACCCATGACCTAACGTAATTATTATGGGTGACATATATTCCTAAAAATTGGGAATTAAACGTGTAGTTATTTGCAAAATGTAAGAAACAATAAAGGTTAATGCCATTCGCGAATTTTTTAACTGCCATCTGTGAACATTTTACGGGCAATGACAATTTATAAACACCAACGTGTAACACATTTATTTGGTTAACATGAGAATTTCCTAATTACTGGCGATGTTATCACCCGCCAAATGTTACTGCATAGCAGATATCAAATACGGATAACACTTCGTGAAATTGTTTCATCTCNGATGTTATCACCCGCCAAATGTTACTGCATAGCAGATATCAAATACGGATAACACTTCGTGAAATTGTTTCATCTCACGTAGTTGCTGACATTTTGCAAATAACTAATTTTAATCCCCAGTTTTGAAGGGTACCTTCCTCCTTTATTAATCACGTTGGGTCATGGAGCATGTCGTCGTAATTTCACAAAGCTTGTACGTGAAGATCAGGATAATCCTGTAGTTTAGCTCCTTCCANGATGTTATCACCCACCAAATGTTACTGCATAGCAGATATCAAATACGGATAACACTTCGTGAAATTGTTTCATCTCGCGTAGCTGCTGACATTTTGAAAATAACTAATTTTAATCCCCAGTTTTGAAGGGTACCTTCCTCCTTTATTAATCACGTTGGGCCATGGAGCATGTCGTCGTAATTTCACAAAGCTTGTACGTGAAGATCAGGATAATCCTGTAGTTTAGCTCCTTCCAGGTTTTCTCAATTCGACCTTCTTGCACGTAACTAGGGACTCAATATCCACAGTTATCGTGCCGCCCAAGACTATTAATTTTTCTGGAGACTGAAGAAAGTCACGGGTATCAGTTTGTCGTCCCCTGCATGCCCGCGTCTTTCGGCACACCAATTTCTATCAAACTCTGACGTAGTGTTTCACAAGCTTCAACGAAAATTGGTCCCGAACGTATCTCGGCGTCATTAATTGCGTGTTTTTTTTTTATTCTGGGAAATTTGGACGGGTTGTTAATGGTGTAATAGGGCAGATTACGTCCTCCCCCTTCCCATTGGAGCAGGTATGAGCCATTCGCACGAGCCTGCGGGCAGCGTCCTCGTTACCGCGCGCGTCCTGGTGGCGATAGCCCGTACTAGGCTCTTGACGCAACTGCGCCCGCAGCAACCGTCCTATTGCGCTATGGTCCATTCGCGGTTATTTCCAACTTTTCTGAAGCCCTGCTGAAGTTCTACTTTCAGGATACTCCTCTGCCTCGATGCAAACAAACCTTAACTAAGGCCTATTCTACTCAGGTTAGGAACAAAATAAGATTTCTTATGGGAGAGTTTGGCATAGGGAAAATTTCCGTTGCTAGGTGCGCAGTGTTTCAAAGGCGAAAATTTTCAGTTGCCAAACTTTTAACATTGATCTTCTTAATCAGTAGTAGTAGCCGCCTTTCCTTAAATATGTCTAGAAAACTACACCAGAGGGACAACGCACCGTATTCGTGCGCACTCGATTTAATAGTATTTTGTATGAGAACTATTTCTTACTAGGCATTACCAACACAATTATTTTCGCCCTGTTTTCATTCACATTAATTATTAATGAAATTATATAATTTATACCTTAAAAGTAAAATTTTATTTAATAAAAATTAAATTATTTAATGTCAGCAGAAGTATAAAACGTTTGTGATGCATGACGTATATATGAAACAACCAAACACGTCATATTATGGAGTGATTTCTCAAAGGTTTGATAACAAAAAAAAAAGGGAAGATACCCCTAATATACTATATCCGGCGATCATAGCACACCTCATTGATGTGCTAACTGGGATCTGCTATGATGAAAGTGTGATTTTTAGCTTCGTCATTTCACCATTGCCACAGCCTTCTCACTTCGAAGAAAATGCCAGTCTATTTGTAGCAGGTTTATGCAGTAATCTGGTTCCACTGCTCCTTGCGCGCAATAATTCTGAGGTATTTTGTGAGTGGTTTAGTTTGGCTTTAAACCAGCACTCCAGCTCATCCCAGACCACTAAAATTAATTATTTTAAATCTGTACGAAATACTGTTCAACTTGTACATATTATTTAAAAGTACTTTTTACTCGCAGAGATAAAGAATGGGACCCCATATATANATATATATATATATAATTTTCATAATGGCATGTCCAACACAATTTGTGTTTAAGTCGCACAAATAATTAAAACTAACTCTCTTACAGAAATAAAAAAATCACATTCAAATAAGATACCATGAGTAACGTCATGAAGTATTTAAAATCACACTATGAAATGTTTTCGCAATTTCTAAAAACTGTTTAGAATAAGGTAAATTTTTTACGTATTTATTTGTAGGAGAGTGTGATTTTTTGCGAATAATAAATTTCACAAATTACCTTATAATGCCCTAAGATGAATTAAGACATGACGTTAACTATACGATCTTATGCGAGGAATGAGTTCTATCAAGTAACGTCTAAAAGATTAACGGTATTTCATACAAATTAAAAATAATGAACTCTTTAGTGACCTGCACCCTTAAGGATGGGCGTATTTGTATACTGAAAATTAAAAGGGCAAATTCCAGATTGTTGATGCAGTGTGAGTAGCGCTGAAATGTCCAGTAAGGCTTTATATAGGCCTTGTCTTTCTTGGATCCTGGCGCCACAACCAGTGTATTAAGACCATGTCATGAAGAACACACTCGTGTCTTGTGCAAGTTAGCTTCTTGCATAGATACTGACTGCTTTGCCTGTTACACACACCGTTATATGTACTTTCACAGGTGGGTGACGCGTACGGACGATCCAAGGATGTATGTAAACATTCTTGGACGATCCCACTTTCAGGAAGGGGGGTGGCCGGTCATGGTCCGTCTGGCTTAACTCTGTACGCATTTCCAATAAAGTATTAACCCACATAGTTGGTGAAGGGGAGGCCAGGGGATAACGTCTATGCCATGATTAGAGGCCTGAAGAATTCGCGAGTTCACTGGCCTGTAGGCTAGACTCCACAGTCTTCTGCACAATCGTGCATATATCTGCTGCTCATTGGTTGCTCGCTATCGCAGCGGGAGGCGATGATTGGCCTACATTTTGTTGCGTGTTTATTACTGCCTCGGAATTTAACACGAGGTGTCAAATACCACATGGACCAATTACAATAGTAAAATGAACGTAAGAGTTTTTGAATTCTAGCATGTCCCGAAATAAATCCCGATATTTTTTTTTAGGCCTTTAGCCATGGTAATCGTTTTTTGGTTGCACTTGGCGATGCCTTCATGTACATATACGTACTCCTATTAACCTTCAGTCTTTCCTGTAGTTCTCAACGAAAGGGATAAGAGGAATAAATTTAAACTATACGTTACATTGGTGACAAGGAAATGCTGTATTGAAATCTCCAATTTTGAATGCAAAAGACGTATTATGTTAATCTAATGGAGAATATATCGATTTCATACTCGGTAACTCCGCTATCATAAACTTGGAATGGGTATGGAAAATTACTTTACAANTTGCGAATGAGTGAAAAATTGACTGTCAGGCTAAAAAAATCGCATCGAACAACTGAAAAAGACGAGCAGCAAGCGACGTTATTTAAGGGGCAGGTCTGTATCCTGCCACAATTAATGGATTTATTATTCGCATCTTCCTGCATTTCCGATTTTGTATCAAGTTTTAGTAGTAGACTTAGGTAGGAAATTTGCCTACAGTGAACAGTAAAATAAAGTGGAAGGTGTAGTAATTTAAGAAAATTTGAGGAGCTGCGTTTTTTATACTCCGCCGTGCTAAATATTTTCGCACACACGGGAAAATATTGTGGTATGAATCTTTGTTTTTCTTGTAAGCAACTATCGTTGAACCAGCGTTGAGAGTTAATATAGTTTCCATTCTGGTTATGAATAAAATTAATTTTGTGAGGAACAAGTTTGCAAACATGGGAAAACTTAATATTTTCTTAATATCCTTTCTACAAAATTGATTTCCCATTCCCCGCCACTGCTGCTGTTCTCATTAGCAGTCTCCGCTACTCTTCACCGTTAATGACCTCCGCACATTTTGCAGCAACTACTCAATTATCTGAGACGCTGGACTTAATAGTGCCACGCATTCGCTGCTTTGTTACGCGAGCGAGTGTAAGTGAAGGACAGAGGAGTTATATGATGGCGGCGGTGGCGGCAAGGCAATTGAATGTTTTGATTGACAAGCGAGCGATACCCAGGAACCGCGCATCTGTTAAAAAAAAAAAACCTAGCCGACACGATAATCCTTTTTGCGGCGCGCGCTGCTTACCTTGGTTGTATAGTGTTTATTTATCTGAAGAATTTTTTAAAGGTTTCTGCCCTAGTTTCTCTAAGCGTAACTCGGGGTGCGTCGAACTTTCCAGGTCAAGGCCAGCAGAGTATAAATAATGCGATGAACCTCCGGGCCGGGAGTTGTTGAATGGATGAGTGACTAAGTTTCAGCGATAAATGACGAGCTGTGAGAGAAGTGACCGGCGGAACGAAAATCTCGGACTAAGAGTATCGAGCAGTGAAGAGTGCGGCTGGCAGGCTAGACTATTGAACTGGATGCGTGAGTGAAAGACATTACAAATGATGGCAACAGACAGAATGAAAGTAGGTAAATTATGAGTATGAGTTAATTGACTATAAAGTAACGGCAACATTGAAGGACGTTAGAGTTGAAATAGACTTAAAATGTTGCTCTCACTGAGAAATAAAGATTAATAGTGGAGATAGATAATTTAATGCTGTAAATAATAGCTGTGTGAATAAATTAGAAATCAAATTAATTTTTTATTTGTTTTAAGACCACGAACTCCAACGCCTCTCAGGCGTTTTGCAACAATAGAAATGCCCTTTAACGCAGCTGGCTAGTGCGAGTGAAAGGCCGACTTAAATTATAGGGTTTTGAATGTTAAATTATTTTAGGCGTGCCTGGACCAAATTCCACGATATCGCCTTCAAATAAAAACACACTTTGCATAAATGCGGCCCGGGTAAAAATGGACAAAGACTTTTTTGTAAAAATTTTAATACCCTGAAAATTGCAGGTAAATTAACATTCATAAACTTTTATTAATATACTTCTACTTGCTCTCTTGAAGCACGGTTCTTTTTAAGCGCACAGACTAGTGCTGTTGTATTCCGAGGCAGTGCTGGTTGGACGTGGTTCTTAACGTATTCTTGCTCTGTTTAGCTTTACTGTTAGGGCAAATGTCCCAGGGATTTTTATTACTTGCACATCCTGTCTCTGCAAACAAGGTGTAAACTTCTGTGGCACAAAGGAAACTTAAATTAACATTGATTTACATTAGTCGCTATGGTATGCACCCCTAGCGATGTACCCTCTATCCTTCATATTGAGGTGCAATCTTACAATATCAGCAAATTATCATCTGATCGATTTCAAATCTTCCACACTTGATGAACTTTCTTCGGAAACGAAAACGCATACGAGGCTACGCTACTTGGAATAGAAGTCATGCAATTTATTTTCGTAGCACTGCAGAGCTCCTTTGGGTGCCATAATCTTATGCACTAAGAGGAGAAACATTTCATATCCAGCTCAGTTACTACCAAATTATAAACTTTTCAGTAAGACGCGCACACATTTTTCGTGTTTACCTGAAAACTTTATCCCTCTGTCGGGGACACAGCCGTCTGTTTTACGTGAATAAGCCTGCGTTAGCGGATAATATTGTTACGTGTTGCTGGTCTGCGTCGACCTTGGCCCGTCCCGCGCAAGCGAAGGGTGTGAATGACAGGCGAACGATAATCCTATCAGTGTTTGAATAGTAACAATATTTTGTTTGGAATATGGGAATGAAATGAAGGTAATGAAATTGATACTCGGGTTTTACAGATCAAGACTAGATCGTTAGTTTGGCACAAAAATCGGTGTGCTAGCACATCGGAGTTGTAAGATCATGCTGCCCGGAAATTCCCCCCCCCCCTTTTATTTCTTCCAAAATTGCCGCGAACCTCCTCCCGCGCCTTGCGAATGCTAGGCGCCAACTCAAGGTCATGCTCGCATCGTAGTCTTATACCCGACCGACAACGAGGCCACATTTATTTCATCACGTTATTAGCTTCGAAATTTATAGTGTCGCGATGGATCGCCCCGCAAACATTAAGTCGCAGTTTCCGTTCTGGTACTCAAGTGTGTCGCTCAGATTTTAATTGAAGTCAAAAGAGCACCTCTCAAGTGGAAACCAAATAGTCTCTCCTGGTTACCGCCTGGCTAACGCAGAGCGTGGTTGAAATCCCCTAAGTTGGCCGACGAGTGGAGTAGGGGGGGNAGGTAGGTTCCTTCGGGAGGTCAAGTTCCCTAACTCTGCGTGTTTTAGTTGTAATTACGAATTCTGTTCCGTGATGTGCGCGCGCAACTTTGCGGCGGCCGGCGGTTGAAGCTAGTAAAGTCCCCCACCCCTACTCTTCTTGCTGTTTGCACAATTACCACCCCGCTATGCAGCCAGGAGTAGATAGTTTGCGCACTGTTCGACCCGACTCCCGTCACACACACTCGCACCTGTTCTGCCACGATATAGCAACCGCTTTTTATCTCCCTCTCGCCGCTTCCAACCTTCTCCATGCTCTTTTTTTTTAAAAAGGTTTTACCGTTTTTTTTATACCGGCGCTTGCTTAAATGCCTTCCGACGCTCTGGCCGTGTGGTAAGCTCCTCGTATCTCCGCTGTGGTCCGTAATTAAAAGTTGTGCAACAAGTTAGTGGCTTGGGTGGCGTGCGCGAGACAGGCCGTCAGCGAATACCGACCATAGTCTAAATAAAGATGAGATTTCTTCTCTGCATGTCCCCAACATAGATTCATCCCATAGACTAAATATGAGGTAGACCTATCTCGCTGGCTGTGTCCAAACATTTCACTGCTTTTCTGCCGATATGACTAGAAAAACGGCGTGGATTGGATTTGTTAAAACACGATTTAGTAAAAACGTTATTTTTAGATGTTTGTATACTTACTCTAACCAATTTGTAATACGGTCTGATTAATTTAATGTTGGTAAAAGTATTTTATTCTTGTAAAAGTGCTTGTCATTTTAAAATTAAGATACAAACAAATACGTTCATTACTGTTGACCATGTGACTTTGACAGTTGTGCTCCTGTAGGGTAGGTCAATGTTGAGTACATGCGCAGAAGACGAATAAGCGGCCTACCCCAAGTGTGTGATTAATCAATGACCATTATAACTTTCAAAATCGTAAAACAAATTCTAAAGCACACAATCTCAAATGTTATTCATTTTGATTTCGTTGATGCAATTCCCGATAGAATAATCAACATTATTTAAGATTTGAATTAAGCTTGAAAATCCTGTAAGCTTGCAGCAAGCTTGTTGTGCACGTCAGCAAACTTGAATCATGCTTGTATCAGTCTAACTAGTATTCAGGTGTCAAGCTTGCGTCGGCAAGCTGAAAGTATAATTCAAGCCATCTGCAAGCCGACCGTTAGCAGGTATGTGCAATTTGCGACAAATTTGGCTTTAATCAAAAATGCATCTCACCTGTGACAAATTTGCTCGGTAATACAAATTCAAGTCAAATGGCAAGCTTACGTGCTATAAGATTGGCATGAAAGAGTCCAATATTGGAACACGAGTGTGGTTCACTATTAGTTGCTCGCTGGTATCGTGGACGGAATAGTCTGTTGAGGATGTCAGTTGTGGCTCTGGTAGTTTGGGTTGAGTGATGAGTATCTGCAAGCTCAGTGGCAGTCATTCGCACATTTTTTGCGTCCGCGACGAGTTTCTTGAGGTAAGGGAAGAGAGCACTTCTAGAGTAGCGGCTAAATGAAAAATACCAGGTATAAAATCCCCAATACAATTTGTGAACTGTGCTGGCTCCAAGTTTGGCGTGGCAGGGTTCTAGGAAGTGCTGTCTCATAATATTATTATGATGCACCGCTCTTCAAAAACTAGTGAGCCAAGGCGAGATATTACACTAGCGAACCGGCCCAGCTTCGCCCGGGTACAATTGAGTTTTACATTGATACACTAATAAATAAATTGGGAAAAGACAATTTATGTGAAAACCGAATTATAAAAGTATACTATCTTTGCCTAGGTTTTTAAACTAATTACGGCAACCCAAAAGGCATGAAATATTTCTTTACCCGATAGCCAACAAGTAGGGTAATGCTTTTGGAGTGCATCTGTGCAACTATAGCGTATCTACCACATTTCCGCTTTCCAGCGTCGATGTTGAAACTCACGTTTTGATTTTCATACAAGTTGTAGCTTTAGAAATAAGTGTACCTAGGTACTACTTTATGAGCTTGGCTGAGGGATCTTAATCGATCACCAAAGTTTAGTAACGTTCCCAGCGGCACATATTTGAATGGTGATTTTTTAGTGGCATAACATATGAGCGCTTCCGGGCTTTGGAGGGCACGTTAAATATTCTGTCCCGGTTGTCATCGATTGATAGCAGTCGTTAGTCATTTCAGAGGTCCTTGGGTGGCCTGATAAACTCTGATACCAGAGGAAAAAAATTATTTAGGTCACGTTCCCAGACGTTGCAGAATTAGGTTTTGTTGTTATTCCACAGGACCCGTACAATTTACCGGCATAAAAAGTATCCTATGTCCTATTACAGGGCCTAAAGTACCTACATACCAAATTTAGTCAAAATCCGTTCAGTCGTTATGGTGCTGAGTGGTAACACACACACTTTCGCATTTATAATATTAGAATGATTAATGGGATAGAGAATACAGATATTCGAACAGTACTATGAATGAAATCATCCAATAATGCTGTACGTTCTGTGATATTAAAATCGTAATGTCATTGAAAACCACCATTATGTATTGTGAAATGTTATGTCTGTCTGATATTTTACCAGAATATGTTGTACTATATTGCAGCTGCAGTAGGTATTAATATTCATATCGAGAGCGACGTATGGAAATAGAACACACACACACACGCGCGCGCGCGCGCGCGCGATTTTAAAGTAAAATGAGGATTTCGGAGTTAACTGGATATTGAAAAAATGTATCTTGTTGCACTGAGTATAGGACCACTACTTCCAGTTCCGCGCGATTCTCGTCGGTTGGCTTAACGTCGCGACTGAAGGCATGCAAACTTCCTCGCGAGGTATTTTCACCGCCGTGTACGCAAGAATGTCATTTCGCTGATGGCAATTTTCCATTTCATTACTTCTCCCTCCCCCTCTACCAATCAGATCACACCGCGGGAGCCAACGACAGTCCGTAGGGCCAACTCCGCCACCGGCGTTTTGTGCCATTAATTTAAATCAGCACTTGTTTCAGTGTCACCGACTGGCAGGCATGCGGTAAAACGTGATCTGGCTGTTGCGCAATGCAGAACTCCATGCCGTGGACTTCTGATCACAACTCCACTGCATCTGTTGAGTAATAGCTGCAGCTTCCCGATACTCAAGACTTCACAGCTTGCAAGTCGCGCTGCGTTTAAACATGGATCAGAACACATGCATCAAGAATACGCTATTGCAAGTGGTCTGTGTACCTAATATTCTTCTGCTAAAGCACAGTCTTCAAGTGGCCTGACAGATGAAAGTCCGTCGGGGTCAAGCCCGGTGAGCCAAAACTTGGCAAAATCAATATAGGGACGTAAATAAGAGTTCGTAGTTTAGTAATACTTGTACTGCAGTCCAAGGCCATTAGTTAAAAGTATAGAGGTGCTTTCGGAATTTTCTTTTTGAAAACGTGAACAAGCTAGAAAAACAAAGAATCCAATATGGCGGGAAGTTCCTCTTGTGGCTCCCGCGTACAAAGTGTTAATATAGTTTCGCAGAAAAACTTGAATTATTAACTTGCGTCCAATATGCTGATCTACAAAAAGAACACACGCTTCAGGCAAGGGTTGGGTGCTTTCAAGATGTCTGGTACTTTAGACACACAGTACCACAGCACTCCAAAATATCTAAAAACTGCTTTTTCAAAGCTCTGTACTCGAAACATACGCGTCAGATACATACAAAACTACTTGAGGGCTCTGCATAGAACTTAACTGCTGACTTTCCACCAATAAAATAATAAGGTCACAGCTGTAAGTCCCATAGGTGCACGTAGTGCTACGAGAGCACTGCACGTCAGTTCAGAGCCTTATTTGCGATGGCGTACTTAATGAGCGAGGCAGTCTCGCCCTTATCGCTCCTGCGCTTCTCGGCATTAAACGCGGAAAAAAAGCTCCAGGTAGGCGGGAGCCTTAAGGCGACGAAGCGAGCTCGTAGACTGAAGATGAGGTAGACCGATCTCGCTGGCTGCGCACAACCAGTCTACATGTCCCAACACTGATACTGCTTTTCCGCCAACACGTCTAGCAAAAACTGCGTGGATTGGATTTTAGGTTAGGACACTGTTTAGTAAACAATTGCTTTGAGGTGTTCGTGAACTTTCTCTCACCAATTAGAATTTAATCAAACTGCATTACAAATTGGTCAAAGTATTTTATTAATATTAAAGTGTTTGTTTATATCTTAATCTTCAAAAGACAAACTATTCATTAGTGTTGACCATGTGACGGGCAGCTGTGTTGCTTTGGGGTAGGTCAATGTTGGGCACATGCGCAGAAGACAAATAAGCGGTCTACCTTATCTTTGGTCGACGAGCTAGCTCATCAGGTGGGAACGACTCCCACAAGAGCCAGTTGGTATTACCGCCGCCAGACAGCGCTGAAGTGGGGATAAATCAATCGCCGTCTGCGAGAGTTAATCACACCAGGCAACGATGAGCGATACCCTCCCTACCCTTCCTCTCCAGGGGGATTTTATTGCGCTGCGTTATGATGAGTTGTAATCAGGAACGCCCCATTTGTGTGCTAACGAAGCCTGGGGAGAAAACGGACGCACGCCTTCTGCACTTACAGTTCACTGCGCAGTAATTGAAGAGGCTGTCGCATGCTTCGATGCAGCTGGTTATTTTCGAGATTCTATCAACGAGCAATTCCGAAGAACACAATTTCATACGTTCCTGGCGGAATCGCTTGACGCTTGGACACGTTCATTAATAATATTTTGCAGCCCTGCAAATTAAACTGCAAATACTAAGTGTAAAGGCAGGTTCACAAGATCGCATTACACGCCGATCAGACACAGCAGGTAGCACCAACAGCCAGTAAGAGAGCTCCTCGCTGCTTCTGCGCCAATAGTGTTCACATTTCAATGTGTTATCAAAGGCGACCATAGTGGTTGCCATCGAAATGCTTTGTTGTTTAAGCATATAAATAATTTTAAGGAAAGACCACCCTTGTGAAATGCACCGGGAAAAAAATATAAGAGCATGCTAATGGTAAACTGAACACTTTATGAAGTTCTTAAGATCTACTTGTATGCACATTTTGTATCCTTCCGCCATATGTAAAATTGACGTTACCGTGGACCTGATTACTTTGTTCATGAGTCGGTCAAGTGAAACTGTGAATTTATTAGTGAAGTAAATAATTCGCAAATGTGTGTACTTACATGAGTGATCGAAAATGGGGATCTGGTGCTCAGAAGTGAGGTGTCTGAGCCCGGAGCCATATGCCATCTGGCAGTGGACTAGTAGTGGCATCTGGCAGTAGTAGACTGAAGCATGATCTTTCTTAAAGAATGTTCCAGTTTATGCCCTGTTATTGTTTGACGGATGTATGGACAGAATAAAAAGTTGCTTTGCGATTGTTTGAATATCACGTGACCACCGGACGGACGGGCAGCGACTTAAGAATGTGGCTGAACCGAAACCGGGTGATACTGTTAATGTTGTACGTTCAATCAGTTAATTCAGAAACTTTAAGGGCATTGGCAGTAATTCAAACATCTGATAAGAGGCCCAACTACGTACATTGACTGAAGACTTGAGCAAACTCGGTTAGATACAAAAATCAATGCTGTAGAAGAAAGAATAACCAGCAAGATTATTAACTGCTTTGTCTGCCATGAGTTATGATGAGAAAGTATGGAAACACTGTAGTCATATCCGCGATGCTATTATACAGCGCATAACATTAGAAGACAATATCAAAAACATCAAGCAGACTTCAATACGACCTGCTGCTATTCCATCTAGTGCACCTCGGCCTACAGCAGTGCTTCATTCAAAACCGAAAACTGCGCCTAAATAGTAAAATAATATGTTAACTGTTTCCATTACTGATTTGTATCTAGTGAAATGGCGGACACTGCTGATGAATTACGTCACCTAATCAAAAATGTGCGTGGAAAATATTTGTTGGCCAAGCGAGCACGTTTGTAACGTGACATGGTTTTGGAGGCTGTATCCAAACTGCTCAAATCTCCACTTGATAATTTTCAACCTGTAGTTTCACCTGTCGCGTTGAAGAAAGAACCTGACTAAGCCATACAGCAGTCAGGGAGGAAGCGAAAGCATAAGCTGGATGTAGAAGTGGCGGATAAAAATTTATTAAACGTTACAATAAAAGGATTACGGTGGAAGGCAGTTGAATGTGACCTATTAAAGATCCTACCATTAAAATACAACACTTTAACATAAAAACGACGCTTCTACGAATGAGTCGTGGAAATGGAAAATTACCGGAAAGTTCAATTAAAGTTGGGTGACACACAGACAATCACGGCACGTTAAGAAGAGGCACAGCGGACGCCGCAGCCATTGATAATTTAGAACGGCAACCGAAACCAAATTTCGAAATGGATAGCAACTGCAGCGCACCCAAGCAACTACACACACACATGCCACACAAAAATTACAAAACAGTCGAAACCCTACTGCAAACACACAAACGTTAAGTTTTCCACTACTCACCGCAAATTCGCCCCATTGCTCAGTGTGAATGACTAGATAACGTCGTCTTAATTCTCGTGGAAGTGAAGTGCAGGCAGGCTGAAGCTGGGCAGACGAACTGAGCAGAAGTAGCAGCAGTAAAGGCAGCAGCAGAATACAATAGACCCCGAGCTCGGCCGCGCAAGGCCTTAAGTAAACTATTGCCACCAATCACTATTAAGACGCACGCGAGGAAGGAGGGGAATGGGTGTAGGAGAACAAGGAATGGGATCAGAGAACGAGCAAAACGTCCGCCGCTGACAGCTGAAATAGAAGGTGCTCACAATTATAACTACATCGGGGCCGACGACGCAACGCTTTTTCTCATAAATTAAGTTTCCTTTTAAAAAGCATAAAAAATTAGTAAGTTGCACGTAAATTTAGTAGTTTACAATAAATATCTGTTTCATAACTTTAGTGATGATCCTGTACTGTGTTAAGTGTCTGTGCGAACTTAACTTGCAGTGATGAAAAGGTGTGGTGTCGTAGCGCCCTGATAGTATATGTGCTGCTTTAAATTGCATAAGGTTATCAAAGATATGGAGCCTTGGGGCTGTGTGTTCCTGTTACCTCATTCAAATTGGACATACTATGTTATATGTAAAGTTCTTAACAAGTTCATGATCTTGGCCTTTAGTGACTTTAAACTTGAAAACGTAAGAAAAACCCCTCAAAAATTTGAGAACAATTATTTTAATAAAAAATTGACGAGCCCGCCATCTTGGTTCGATAACAGTACTACATTTTTCATATTGTAAAAAGTTTGTTTTGCAGTTTTTCTCGCAAAGAAAAATATAATAGCCGACAAAACCGCAGCAACATCCATCGTTGAGCGCTGGGAGAACTGTCCCTCCAGCCCGGTACTAAGAGACTACCGGTGCCTTATCGGACACAGTAGAACAGGTTATCGAGTGAAGCCTCTTACACCGGAGGAAGAAAGAAGCGAACGAGCATCAACGAACCGAGCATTACCACGGGTGTAAACGGTATGCGCGAGCGCCAATGTTAGACGTTCGCGCTTAGTTTTCACCGAGCCGAACAGCTTAGAATCAAACAGGAGCGAATGGCAGCAAACATGTGTGAATGGCAGCAAACAGGAGCGAATGGCAGCAAACATGTGTGAATGGTTCGCTTATGCTCGTTTCGGTTTGCTCCGGTGTAAAAAGGTGCTTAGGCCGTGTTGTAATAGATTAAATGGTTACTTAGAGATTTGCAATTTGGCAGTTCGGACGCTGTCGACAGTCACTTCTTTAGTAACAATAACACCACATAAAAAATTTTGTTGTAAAATATATATATTTAAGTAAATGTAATTGCTAAAAATATATGTTTTATATAATTATTGAATGACCAGGATGTTAGCTGATTTCTAAAAGTCCAGCAATATTATTTCACAATATATAGCTGTCACTGTAAACAAATTTACAACTGTAAGTTGAACTTACTGATAAAATATCAATGTTATTGGCCTTTTACAACAAGCAGATAAAACACAATTAAAATGGCGCACAAAAATATTAAACAACTCGTAAAATGTAAATTTTCTATAATCTTACTTTGTCAGTAATTACTATGAATACGAAATTATGAGGTGAAAACGAAGAATTTCTGCAAGAGGAGCGAAGTAGAGCCTTAAAGGTGCCGCCTACCTGGCACTTCAATGGCGTCGCAGAGGCTTGGTAAAAACACGCGATTCAAACACGGTTGGTTGTTTGCTGCTAGTGGTGCCTGATCACGAAAACCATCCAAGAAACGTTTCGTGCCGGAATACCAGATTCAAGTTCTCATTTCAACCACAAGTATTATTGTTTAGTCGTGAAAAATGATCAAAAACAGGTGTTTTCAGAACCAGTTTTTGCTGCTAAATTTGCTGTGCAAAAACTTCGGAGCTGTCTTTAGGCACGCATCATACTTTCATTTTTTTATATGCGTGTCATGGACAAGCTGCACGCAAGTGGCGAGTGAGCAAGAGTCGGCATTAGTACTCGCGTGTTTCGAGGCTCCGAACGCGGAAACATTTTTTTTTTTGGCTAA